>CM029271.1:42336049-42498549 GCA_016920895.1 Vaccinium myrtillus
ACCCTGCACTTCTTTTTTTTTTTGGTCGGCAGCAGTCTCTCTCTCTACCTTCCATCCATGTAATAAAACTCTCTCTACCTTCCATCCATGTAATCCCCGCCCGATCCCCAACGGTGCTTTGTTTTCATTCTCCATCCCCGCTCCAAATATCTTAACAAAATTCCAAAATTCCAAAATTCTGAAGCAAAAGCAAAAGTAACAAAGATAATTTCATAAGTTACAAAGTTTCGGGGATTTAGGGATGGGGCGGTGATGGGTCGGGGAGTTGATTCTGGGTGGGGATATGCCAGTCCCTAGCTCCTCCCCAATCCCCAAATATTTTCAAAAAAATCTCCATATCCTTTCCAATCCCCAAACAGATCTCCAAATTGCTGTCCATTTAAAGCAGGGATCAGATCGTATTCGGACGGGTCGGACAAAATAACCATCCTTAGGAACAAGTCCTGCCCTGTAGAAATGGGCAAAAAAAAGAGCCAAAAAAGACCCAAACTTAGTTCTGATCCGATATTTTTTTTTTTTTTTTTAAAAAGGTTCAAAATGGACTAGATGACATCGTGACTGCATCAACTGTTAGCATCTAGTAAAAAATCCACGCGGCTCGGGCCGGCTCAATGGGTCAAATCAAGGTCGACTCGAGTCGGATCTGGGGTCTTGTCGACTTGGTACGGATCCAGATTGTTGGTCGGGTCGTCGGGTCGAATCCGCAATGCTGGAGAAGACAGCGGTGCGTGTAATACGCGTGGATCAACGGCGGGCGAGTGTTGACCACTTGCAAAACTTTGACTGGGAGGTGTACCTCACCCCGATGTCTGATCGAGTCTTATTGTACCATTTTCGAATTGCCTCAACGAGACGAATCCAACTGTATGCTCAAATCTAATTTTGAGCAACTTCAAATCTGGGAAGTATCGAAAGCACACGGACCTTTTTCATTTTGGGTTTCAAGACCAATTTTCTTCATTATTTCCCAATTATTACTTACATTTCTCTGTAATCATTACCCTTATTTTAATTTATTATTATTATTTCTCTCTCTATCTTTCTTCAATCATTACCCCATATTTCTAATTATTACCCCCATTTATTCCTCCAATAATTACCCAAAGCCAAACCAAAAACTAAACCAAACAAGATCTCGGTTTTCGGCTCCAGGAGCTCTAATACCAATTTGTTTTGAAAAACCAATACCCAGAACGCAATACACATCTGAAACAAAAAAAGAGGGTCAATATTTTTACATGGTTCAACAATTGCCTACTCCAGGGGAAGTGAATTTCACTATAATGGAGGGCCTCAAAAGTCCACGCTTGATCAACTTGGTTGTGAATGAGGGCCTCAAAAGTCCCAAAAAAAGAGGCCACCTTAAATTGGAGCCAATTTTGAAGATTTGAGCAGGGCTGCTGCTGCAGTCCCATCTTCAACAGAAACCAAATGTTTCTCTTTTTTGCCAAATCTTTCTATGATATACGAAACAGAGAGGACTATCAACTAAGTTTGAAAAAAACGGAGCACAGGATAAGAAAACTCGAGTGCTTACATAGATAAAGCAATAGTCAAGGATTGAATTATGACACTATAAATTACCCGTCACATTGATTTTGCGAAACCATGCCTTTCATCCTCGCAACATCTTTAAGCGCCTCACTCCATCCCTTCACTTTCTCCACCGTCACTACCTTTTCGCCGAAATCGAGCTTTTCAGCTTGCTTCTTAATGTCCTCCGGTTCCACCTCATAGAACACAGGCAAAACGAAATGATCTTGTGTTCTCCGGCGTTCAAGAATCAGCTGGAGTTCAAACAAGCATGCCGTCGAATTGGCGTAATTTTTAGACAACACGACGACCGACATCCTCGAGTTCATAATCGCTTTCTGCAACTCAGGTTTGATAAATTTACCCGTGGGGATCTCGTCGTCGTCTCTGAATGTACGAAACCCCTCTCGATTCAAAGCCTCGTAAAGGTGACCGGTGAACTTTTTGCGGGTGTCTAACCCCCTAAAGCTCAAGAAAACATCATATGTAACTGTGGATTCAGAATTCGAAGAGGAAGCCATGGAAGAATGCCTAGCTTGAGCTACGAGATTGGATCAAATTGATTGTTTTATACACATCGTCGTCGTTACGAAATTAACGCTTTGGACCATCTTGGTGTTCAGAAACCTCCTAAGTGAAGCCCTCAAAATGGTCACAAACTTCAAGACAACATGGAAGAAGAAAGAGTTGTTTGACCTCCAGAGGCGCAATAGCAAGAGATCAGGAAATATACTCAATTGAGTGAGAGAGAGAGTTGAATAGGAGTCATAGGACTAATCGCCAAGATGATGTAAAATCAAAATACTATTCGCTAACCATGAAAGGATTTTTAAGTCTTTTATTTTTCATAAATCTTCGAGTTTAGTCTATATTTTTTGTTTACTTTATTTTCATTTTTCTTGTAACACACGAATTGAAAAAACTTGAACACTATTACCAAAACTATAAAAAGAATCAATGAAAAACAAAATACATTACTTACATGTATATTAATAAATAAACTAAGCCTAAACTCACATTTAGTGAGTCCAATTTTTGTATTATCATGACACGCAAAATAAGTAGTAAAACTTATACTATTACACATTTTATGGTGATTACAACACATTCTAATAATTTACATGCTTTGGTGCAATTTCATGTTTCGTGTGTTTTTACATTTTAAAGCTCTCGAACTGTCAGTTAAATGGGTCGCAGTTATTATTTTTTAGAAAACTCTTTTTGTTTTAAGTTTGTATTACTGTTTCTTGAGAGAGAGAGAGGGAAAAAAAAAACACTTCTTTTTTGTATTTACTGTGAACATTTTTATCTAAAATCATTCATTTCATTTTAATCGCAATCTTTTACTTCAGATTTTCATCACACAAAATAGTTGTTCTGATAAAAAAAAGATTAAAATGGTTAAATGGCTTAATTGGACTTTCAATAATTCAATTGGATTAACATTTAAGATGCTTAAACAATTATGAGATTGACATTATATAGTGACGGTAAAGATTGGTCGATCATTCGGTTCCTAAAGAGACGACTAAATTGTTGATCCATACAATCGATTAAAGTTTACGGATTGATTTAATTAATTTTTCAACCAATAGCAAAACCATTTAAAAATCAACATGACATAAGCAAATTTGACAGTCCATAGTGATTGTGGTTATGTTTTGACAATCAACACACCATAACATTAAGAGATTTTGTCAAGTGGACATGAGATTGCAATTTTAAATCCTGTGAAAGCCAACCACTTTAAACCTTGGGTCACGGGAGGTATGTCCAGTTGTTAACTTCAGGGATAGTTTGATGAACACACAGCATGGGGATAGAACATGGTGTTTGTTATCATGATATCTTCTGTACTTTGACATTGCACATATTAGAGGCTTGATTCTACTATGAAGGAGTCAATTAAGTACATTGATTTGTTGCAGAGATTCACAAACCATCCTTCCAGTATATCTCCTCTGCTCTTCAATCTCGGTAAGGAATCAAGAAGTAACTTTCGGAGTCTTGGAAGTCTAATTGGGTCTCTATCATGTCGATGGTGGCTCCTTTCACTCATCTCTTGTTCTCCTATTATTATGTCCTCCACCTTCTCACAACTAGCCACTTCAAGAAGATGACGATGGTTGTAGGAGAGATCTGGCCGTCTTCTGAGAAGGATGACGATGAAAAGATGGATTTTAAAACTGTTATAGCCTAGTCACACCTGCATAAATGCGTGGCATCTTTCAACCGAAGAATAGTTGATAAGCGAATGAGATCGTGGAATCAGTGAAGCTGAACGGAGATTAGGTGGTCGGGGAGCACCGGCTGAACTACTCCACTTTCAATATTTATATGAGCATCATTTCTTGATCTTATGGCTGCCAATGAACATAATGGCTCCTTTTTATTGCAACTAAGGCATCAAATAAGAGATATTCCAAAAACAGAACACGAAATTTTTTGTTTGTCTGTGTCCATGTGCATTATATGTATGTATATGTTACTTCTCAAAACTTTTCACAATTTGGGGTTTGATATAATTCATCTTATTCTGCATGACTGGAAATTATGATAAAATAGAGAAACATTATCTCCTTCTTTTACAAGGACGTTCCCAAACGGATCCGGAGGGCCCGTAGTGAGTACTGAGCTCATTACATGCGTGTAGTGAGCTCTCTCGGCCTTCCGATCGGCGATCAATGGTCCGGATCATCTTACACTTTAAAAAGCACTTTTACATTTACTTTAACTCTAATTCATCCGTACCGTTGATCGCCGATCGGACAGCTGAGAAAGCTCACTATACGCATGTAGTGAGCTCACTCACTCTTGGGGGCCGGTTCCCAAACAAATACTGATTGAGCCGGAGATACTCTCTCCTTGAACAACCGATATTGAGTAAAACTCAGTTTTTTTTAATCAAATAACAACCAATTAGTCCTAAGGCTGACAATAGGTTTTTATAGAGTCGTGTAAACCCTTGACCAATAAGGAAAACAAAATAATTAAGGTCTTGATTGCAAATCAAGCCTTAATTAAAAGAAATACAAAAATTAACAGAAAAAGAAAATTATAATTTGACTACAAAATTAAAAAACCTAGAAAGAATTCTAAGGTTGTCAAAATAGACGGCAACGAAAATGGAATTTCCTACTAAAAGTTATATGCGAATCAATTATTTCTAAAAAGGGAAAAATTTCCCTTTCAAAGGCCTAGATAACATCGAACGGATGAAATCCATCGTTGATCATTGCCAGAACGGCAATGAGTAAAGTGTAGAAGCCCATTTCCATTCAACCGTGCAAAATCTGGGCCTTTTCGCCATTATGGGTTGCGCGGCTTGATAAACGATCCAAGAATGTCTACCTAAGCCACCCTGCATCATAAGTTCACCTTTAAAATGACTGTGACATGCAAGGTAAAACATAAAACCGGTGGCTTAAAATTATTAAAGTACGTCAATTGATTCGAGTAAGAGTCACAACTACATCAGTAACTAACACTTCCAGTAATTCATCCTTTTATTCTTTTCTTGAGGAAAAAAAAAGTTGCAAGTTGCATGCCAGACAATTTTTTGTCAAATGAGAACATGAATAAACAAGTATTACCAAACAAGATTTTCGATGCCAAAACAAAAGAAAAAATAGTTGACTTATGTAACATTATGGATTGCTCCAGCCTGGCAGCCTCCAGGGATTATCGATCAGATCACTCTGTCAAAGCCAAATCAATGTTGGGTTATAAACAACACAGTGAGTTGAGGGACCACTGCACACCACTTGGAAATGGCTCTGGAGCCCCAAATTTTTATTTATTTATTTATTTATTTTTACCGGCTTTGGAGCCCCGAATTTGGAAGTGAAAATTTAGCAAGTCTCTAGTTGCTAGGATACAGTTAGTCATACAAAAAAGATGAACAATGGTCTCTTGGTCAGCACCACAAACCGGGCAACTAGAATCCGCCACAATCTTTCTTCGCTGCAACGCTACCCTAGTAGGTAAAATTTCATGAAAACATTTCCACAAAAAAATGCTGAATTTTCGTAGGAATGTTCAAACCCCAAATGCTCTTCCATCGATAATGTGTTTACCAATGCTAGATTCACTTAATTATGCACGACATTGTTTTTTTACTCATCGAACTTGATAAATTGCACGGTTGAAACTATTTTTTCTAGACTCATAGTTTGGTAGCTTCTGTTTATCTTCTTTGGGTATGTTGGAGGAAAAGAAAAAGGTAATTGCTCCTAAATGAAGTTAAATTTATTTGTTTGGCTCTTTTACCGTGTTAAAATGTGTTTTAAAAAAATAAATAAATAAATCAAATGTGCCCGAACGTAAAATCGTGGCTCTGTTTGCACCCATTCTTTCTTTTTTTCCTCAATAGCGCCACTCACCTAACATAGTATAAATTTACTGTCAATTCTGTTTTCACCCTTTCTTTATTTTTCTCCTTACTGTTGCATCAATTTTGTTTGTACCGACACCAGCACCTTTGTCACCTAACTTGAAAGAATGCTGGCTGGTGAGGCTTCCATGAGCTTCTTGACAGATCTGAAGCAAGGCAATACATTGCCTTCAAGCAAAGAAGCAGAAAATGCAGCTATTCTGTGTGCGTCGTCTATGATAGGAACACCATGCAGTGGGAGCAACCCACCGAAAAACTTGGTCAGTCAAGGATCATAATAAGGTTTATGATCCACTAGGGGGGCATAGAAAATGCACAGTGACTTAGCTACTTGACAAGCCAACCAGATTTCACTCTAGCCGCTACATATATAGACAGCCGTTTTGTATCTAGCAATTCACTGTACCAAGGAATTCAAGGGAAAATTTAGAGACAGAAAACCATCTATGAAGGAAAACTGTTTCTTTAACTATGCAAGCCTGATAGCGAGCCACATTAACTTTTCTATCTCCCACAATTCCTGTTGCCAATCGCTAACACTTTGAAGTAGCTGTTGTCTCAACTTGGAGATTTCCTCCATGGTTCTCAGGTGCAAGGAGTGATCCTCGCAGAATTCAACTGGTCTTACAGAAAGTTCAAATCACTGCAATGCATAAGCTATGGTCAAAACATCACTTTTCTCTGTCCATACTTTTCTCTTCGTCCTGCTTCAAGCGACTGAGTGGCTTCTCTCAAAATGCCTTACAAAAGGTTTTGGATAGCTCAAAGATAAGGCAGCTGCCACTGCATATCCTAGTACAAGTTTCGCCCGATCATTACTTTTCACCTTTCTCATGATCTGGCTAACTGTAAGCATTTATGAGGATGTACGGGATACTGTGCCATAGCCTTCCCTAAGGCTGTTAGTCTCCCACTGCTATTAAGTGCTTCAAGAGTCGTTAAGCAGCGCCCAGCTTCGGCTAAGGCAGTAGCCTTGGGCGTGGGAAATGGGAAATTTGAAAGATTATGAACCCCAATGGATTTCATGATCAAGAGAATATCATCAACTAGTACTTTTGATATCACAGTAATTGAGAAGTCAGGGAAAATATTATTAAAAAACTGCAGAAGAATAGAGGTGATAGCAGTGGCCAGGTGCAGTTTTTCCAGCTCTTTCTGCACATTGAGCAGTAGATGTCTTACTTATTTTCTATGCCATTGGAGGAGTTATAATTTTTAACCTTTTCTCTTCCACTGTTGACCACATACTTTATACCTTGGATGGTTAGAGAGGTTTCAGCCACGTTAGTGGCAACATTAACAACTAAGTATTCTCCTTCCCCAATCCCTCCCAACACAAGAAGCCACGCTGATCCGGGAAGCATGGAAAAAAGGGGAAGAACACACACTGCACCAGCACAGAGACCAGCTCCGCTGCTTTTCTCCCCCACATTGGCAATGAATTGGTTTGAGCAACCTTCTGGAGTGGAACGAACAACCTGTTTCTCACCAGAATCAGGATTCAAGGTAGTTTATCCATCCAAAACCTCAAATGCAGCCTTCAAGGAAGCAAGTCTCCCTTCGTCTTCAAATACTTCTGAAAGATCACCATCCGTCTCCATATCATCAGAAAAATCAGATTCGTTATCATCTAAATCATGTAGATCTTCTTCATAAGAACCGAACCTATCAGGTTGGTCATGGTGTGAAATTCCAGGCATCTCAAATGCTTCATTAATTTCCTTCATATCATTTTCCTCAATGGCATTCCCTGCTGCTATTGTAGAAACTTCTTTCTCTGCATTTCTTTTAGAGCTATTTCCGTAGAACTTTATTCAGCCTCCAGCACAAGTACTCTACCCCAGTAACGAAGACAAGTATGCCACGAGGTGGCAGTCTCTTATGAATTGACAAGACCTTATAGGCTTGACCAATATAGTCAACTATCCCAGTTCGCTTTGAGAAGTGGACAGTCACCCGAAATTGCTGGGTTGGGACTTCTGTTAATGGAGGGGGAAAAGAAGAGAACTTTTTAATCAAATGCATTTCTCATTTCTTTAAGTTCTCATTTTGCGTAATAGACTACCTTTTTAAAAAGGAGGAAGTCAATAATATCTCAGGGAGATGACTATGCATGAATCCCCCTATTCTTTTATGACTCTTATTAGCAGCACATATATACAAATTTTAAACCTGTCGCGCGAATAGAATAAATAAAAACGGAACAAAATGAAAAAGGAACAATGCAGATCCATGGTCGCAACTGGCAAGACTACAACCACCATTGTTATGCTGCTTCTTTCAAACAGATCAATCGTGGCTAAACAAGAGTTTGATAATTATCGTCTGCTCTGCTTCATATGGTCAACATAATAGCTCCTATTGCAAGCTTTCAGTGAATCAGAGATCTAATTTAAAATTTTAAAAAAACAATAAATCAGAGAGCACCACCGCAAATTTGTGGAGAAAACAATGAAACATTGGGAAAAAACTCAATCGATGATCCCTCAATCCACACTACACAAAATTTTTAAGAACTATACCCAAATACAAAGCAGAGGAGTAAAAATTCAGAACATAATACTACTAGAGATCAAAGTCCCACAAACTGAATATCATGCATGAGTATTAATTCTCACCATTAAAGCAAACTAGAATTCTGCGATTCAGAAACAAACTATTGTCCCTATAAGTAAATCAAAATAACTTGTACTCTCAACCCTACAACTCGAACAATTCGCGCAGCACCATCCATTGGATCTGTAATTAAGAAAGAAGCAAAAACAACCAACTCAATAAGCAACTCTAGACCAGAACTTCATTGGCCAAGTAAAAGAAAAACTGAGCTGTGTTCAATCGTAGGATTCAGTATTCAATAGAGAAACAGATTAAATGGCTTCTACACACAATTTTTTAGGAACTCCTTATTGGATGCACATATATAAATTTATACATATAGCATCATGAGCCCGTGAGTGGCCAAAACCACAATTAGTCATTCCAGGCCAAAAGAGACAAATTTTATGAGTCAATGCTTTAGTAGGATCTGAATGATACTACATCTATCCTGATCAAACGATGCATGAATCCATCGAGCTTAAAAGACGGTATGACAAAAATTAAACAGATGATCACAATTCACAAATAAGTATGACAATCTCAATGTTAAGGGGAATTCTCCTGTTCCATCCTCACTAAGTAAAAAAGCAAGAAAGGATTAAGATATTAGATATCTAATTCTCATAACACTGAATTTCACACCCCAAATGTTCAAAACATTTTCCAAATAGAATATGACATAAAATCATATTAGCTACTAGTCTGAAATAAACCAAAATAAGGATCTCGATCTGGAAAGGAAAAAGCTGGTGGAATCACCTAACCAAAAGAAAAGATTAATGAAGAATCTTCTCTCAACGAAGTATACTTATACAAGTCATTATTTATTTACCGGCTTTCTACTTGCTTACTGGCTTGCTACTGGTTCTATAGTCATACCCCTGGCCTCCCATGTGCCTAACGAGAGAACCGGTCTTTCTGGTCTTGTTTGTGTATCAGCTCAAGCAGTTGGCACTGTTGGGGAACTTGAGCTCTTTTCTGCTCTCAGATGCAACTCAAACTGAATCACCAATGCGGCAGAAGGTCACTAACCTCATTTTTGTGGTAGAAGGTCATCATCAGATTTGTCGGGCAAATTGTTGAGAAAAAACAAATCGTTAACCATACTATTAATGGTCATCACCAGATCGCACCACCATCAGATTCCTCAGAATGTCGTAGAACCTAAAAATGGAATCCAACAAGAGTACAAAAATAATGAATCCCAGACATATTTTAAAACTAGCTACTATTTCATTCGCCAAATGCTACTAATTTGTAAGTGCATAAATCATTGAAAAAAAACAGAAAAAGAAATTATATGTTTGTCTTTGTCCATGTTCATTATAAATTCATGTATGTATATATGACTTCTAACAACTTTTCACAATTTTGAGGTTTGATATAATTCATGTTATTCTGCACGACTGTAAACTATGATAAAAAAGAAATGTTTTCTGCTTCCTTTACATATGACAGTAGTAAGTTCACGTGTAAAATGACTGCGACATGCAAGGTAAAACATAAAACCGGTTGCTTAAAAGTTAAAATTATTAAAGTACATTAGTTGAATCAAGTAAGAGTCACAACTACATCAGTAACTAACACATTCAGTAATTCATACTTTTATACATGTGAAGTTACCTCATGAAAAAAATCACGGATTGCACAAATCAATTACTGTACTTGTATTATTCTTAAGGACCAAGAAGTTGCAAGTTTCATGGCAAACATAATTTTTTGTCAAATGAGAACATGAACAAACAATATACCCAAACAAGATTTTTGATGCCAAAACAAAAACAAAATACTTGATTTATGTAAAATTATGGAATGCTCCAGCCTGGCAGCATCCAGGGGTCATCGCTCAGATCACTCTGTCAAAGCCCAATCAATGTTCGGTTCTAAACAACACAATGAGTTGAGGACCACTACACCAATAATGTAGGTATTGGGGCACCCACTTGGAAATGGCTCTGGAGCCCCAAACTTGGAAATGAAAATTTCGCAAGTCATATTTACCTAGGATACAGCTAGCCATATTTCAAATCAGACATGATACAATGATATTTACCTCTATCTCTGAACAAAGGCTGAAGAATTGTTTTGGTGAGGGGATCATCCCATTCCAGAGATTCTCACCATTGTTCATCTTCTGCAATGCACATGAGAGAAGGTGGTGCTTGCTCGCTATCCATATGCAGAGAAAGAGGCAGTCTCCTTACCATGGGACACCCAAATATTATCACTTCTTGTATAGATGGACACACCATCACGCCATTATATATTCTCTTAAGTCTTGGTGGGTCTTCTAGTTCTAGCCTCTTGAGTTTTGGGAGACTGATTGAGTTGCTACCATCATGATGATTGACCCGATCACTCGTCTCTTCTATTTCGACTATGATGTCCTCTACATTCTTACACGCCCTCACGGTAAGTCTCTTGAGGTTTGGGAAGTTCTTCAAAAACTGGGAGGGGAAAATATTTTTCAACATGTCACATTTCCAGATGGACAATTCTTCGAGGTTAAAGTAAATTCCGTGTCGTGGGGCAATCAATTCAAAGCGTACCCCATAGCTGGGTAAATTATACAAATCAAAGGACTCGACGGTTCCTAGAGTGATCTGGCCATTTCTGAGAAGGATGATGGCGAGAAGATGGATTCTAATCCATTACAGAAGCTGATAGAACATCGGTGTAAATCTTTGGCATCTTTCAATGACGAGATAACTGATAAGCTAGTGAGATCATGGACTTTTTCAAGTTGAAAGAAATCCATGTCGGCAGGTAGCACTAGCTGACTGACTCCACTTCCAAAAGGTTCAGATCTGGAATTGATACAAACTTCTTTTCCATCAATTTCTCCAATAATATTTCCTCCCACCAAAAGACGGTCATTCTCCAACACTTGCAAGTGCTCAGATGTCACATACCTGTTAAGCTCATTTGCATTTTGAAATTGGACTGCAACAACTTTTAATTCCCTCAAGCACCGGAGATCTTCTGCTGACACAGTTACCTCTGTCATGTCAATTCTTAGGAATTGAAGTTTTGAGAGCCCGCGTAACTTGCAGCTAGGAAACATCCGAAGGCGTTCATTATTTGAGAGGTCGAGTTTTGTGAGATTAACCAGCTCTTCAATACCTTCCGGTACCATTTCAATCAAACTACAAGTCAGTATAAACACTTTCAGAGCCTTCAACTTCTCCAATGATGGCACGTACATTAGTTGAAAACAATCAGCCAGTATTAGTGCTCGCAATTGCTCCAAGTTGGAGATGGACTCTGGCAGCAACTTTATTTTGTTACGAGATAAATCCAAAACCTTAAGACACGGCACATAGGCGAAGAAAGAATCCGGAATCTCTTGTAAGAACATTCCATTCAAGTTGTTGGAAGAGGATGATGTGGATACCTCAGGTTCTGAAGATGTTAATCGTAATGAGGCTAAGATGGTGAATGAGAAGGATAATTTAGGCTTTATGGGGATGTCTAGTCCTGATGGTGTTGAGTTGTTGGATTCGAACAATTTTGTAAGTGATTATCCGTCCAACCTTAGAGATGGTTACTGTATCGGTGAGGTTAATTCTTGTACTAAGATTTGCGATAATCACAAGTTGAAAGCCGCAGAGTTGGCTCTTGAGAGCAATGATAAGGTTGACAAGGATTCAGTGAGCCTATGCTTGAGGTCTGCTAGTAAAGATAGGAGAGTGAATTCTATTGGGTGCATGGAGGTTAGTTCAAATGATCCTTTTAAGAGCCACAAGAGAAAGGTTTTTAAGCATAATGGAGATGGGTATGGCTTTTCTGGTGTTAAAGAATCCCTTGTTGCTATTCATAAGATGGAAAGAAGAATGAGGAGATCGAAGAGGAAAATTAGCAAAAAGAAGTATATTTCGGAATTTGGGGTGAAGGCCGACAAGTTGATCCTTGGTAATAAGAAAGCTATTGTTCTTCTTCTCTAGCTTCCAATGATTTCCGAAATAGAAATTCTATTCTCTTCAAGAATGCAAGTAGAGCAATGGATATAGGGGCCACTTTGGGCGTTAAATTTAGAGGAGGGAGGAGCTTTAATTTAAAAAAATTGGTTGAATTGGAGGAAGCCCGTATGGCAGAGAGGATTAATGCTCTTGACGGCTTGGAGGACTATGATGTTTTGGAGGAGATAGATGATATTGAGAAAGGTGATTCTCTTTCTCTGGAATTTTAATCCTGTGCTTTTGATGCTTCTTTTGGGTTTTGTTTCTTTTAGGCTTCTTGTGGTCCTTTCGGTTTGTTGTTTGGGTTCCTTCTTTTGTGGTTTTAGTTTTTTGTTGGGGTTGGTTTTTGGGTGTTTTCTTGAGGTTTTGGGGCTTTTTGGTTTGGCTTGGTTTGGTTTTTGGTTTGGCTTCTTGCCTTCCTTTGGGTTGGTTCTCGGGTGGCGTTTGCCATTGTGCCTGAGATCCTTTAATCTTTGTTTCTCTTTCAAAGGTTATAAAATTCTTTTTGCCGATCAAAAAAAAAAAAAAAAGAAGAACATTCCATTCAAAAGTAATGTGGTAAGCCGAGGGCAGACAGGTGGTCTAATAGGAAGTTCTCCTATTCGACTGTTCATGAAGGAAATCTTCTCAAGATCCTCAGACCACTCTTCATATGGTATGCTTTCTAGTCTCTCGCCAGCTTTTACCATGAATCGAGGACTAATTCCTGTTATTCTTAGAGCCATATCTCTTACCAAATCATGCACACGAAGAAATTCTTGCCCTCCTCCAATGGTAAAGCTCTCCAATAAGCATCTACTTGTTAGTTTTCTCACAATGTTATGACCTGTGTCAATCATTGCTTCTACACTGTTGTTCCACAATGGTATTTTCAGAATAAATTGGTTTTTTACGGTTTTTTATGTGATATATTGTGAGAGAATGGCTTGTCTTGGTTTTTAGAAAAAACTGTTTTTTGTTAGTGGAACAACCCCTTAAAATACCCCCAAAAGTTGTCTTTTCATATCCCAGACCCCAAACCCGGGACGGGGCCCAAATTTTGTGTATTACTGAAAATATAAATGTTTTATATTGAAATAGTTGAGATATAATCATATAAATAAGAAATTAGTCTCAAATTAATTTTGGTCAGAAATCCAATTTATTTTATTTTGATCATTAATGATTTGTCCTAGTTGCTTCATAAAACCTAACCAAGGACAAGTATATAGGTGGTCGACAAGCTTGGTCCCTCTCACTACAGGGCCCACGGTTCCGAGAATTTTTGCCCACGGTTCCGAGAATTTTTGCTTACCTGATGGTCAACAACCGTGAGGTGCTTGCCACGCAGTTTCCTTTTGACTTCATTAACAATTTCCTCCGTGAACTTGGCTTCATGCCTAAAAATTCAATTTAATATGAAAAAACACATTAGAAAATATCGAGTTTCCATTCAATATCCAAACACGTGACTACTTCATACATTTTGGCTAATTTTTCTCTTTTTTCTTTTTTGATAAATAAGAGTACGAGTATATTCAAAAGATGGGAGGAAAGGTCATGGCGCCAAGATTTAAAAAAAAAAAAAACAAGGCATTAAACAAAAGAGCCTTGTGCATGGTTATGACCCTAATTGCTCAAATGTAAATAATTGCACTTGATTTCAAATCTGCTTATTTTAATTATGTGATTTAATAGGTAGTAGTATGTATTATTAGTTATTTCAAAATTTGACTTGATTTCTAGTAGGACTAATCTAGTGGGAATAAAGAACCACTAATCAATCATGAGTACATATATACATTTCAATCATCAATCAATACCCAAAAGAAATGTGTTTTGCCTACAAAAGCCTCCAAAGTCCAAACACCCATGCCTAATTTCCTTGATTTTTTTATTTCTTTAGTTTACAAAAAAACTAGCGTTGTACCTGTTTGATGCACAGGGAATGAAAAAAAATAAAAATTCAACGTGAGCGTTTTTTTTGGTTACCCGTGCATCAAATGGACACAACGCTAGTATAATTATAGTTGAGAGGTAGCAATACGTTCAAGGCTTTTGAGAAAACAAAATCTTGCATCAATGTTGTTTTTAATTTTTTTTTTTTTTATCAGTAGTGTTGTTTTTAATTTGTTCGTGTATTTATCAAGCCATTGGATCATGAGAGTAATTGTCTAGGAAAGCTAAAAAAAAATTTTGACAATATTGTGGACCTCCCTCCCAGTCTTACGTCCCGTCCCGTACCCTCTCTCTCCCCTTTCCCCCACTCGCCCATTTAATTCAACCCCTCTCTCTTAATTTCAAAAAAAAAAAAAGAAAGACAAAATTCTAGAAAATTAGGATTTGGAGTTTAGAGAGTTTGTAGGCAAAACAAACTGGAGGTGGATGGGATCCCGGATTAGATCCGGCTCCTAACTAGCACTGCTCAAATAAAAAGATTGAATAGATAAATTACCCGTTGCATTGATTTCCTGAAACCATGCCGGCCATACTTGCAACCTCTTCAAGCGCTGCTCTCCATCCCTTCACTTCCTCTTCCGTCACTTTCTTTTCACCGAAATGTAGATTTTTGGCTTGCTGCTTAATTTCCTCCGGATCCACCTCATAGATCACAGGCAAAACGAAATGATCCGACGTCTTCCAGCGATCGAGAATAATCTTGATTTCAGACAAGCACGCCGACGAATTGGCATAATTTTTGGACAATACGATGACCGACATCCTCGAGTTCATAATTGCTTTCCGCAACACAGATTTGATAATCTCGCTGCTCGGGATCTCGTCATAGTCTCTGAATGTTTGAAACTCCTCTCGCTTCAAAGCCTCATAGAGGTGATCCGTGAATTTTTTGCGAGTGTCTTCCCCCCTAAAGCTCAAGAAAATATCGTACATGCGTTCCAATTTAGAATTCAAAGAGGAAGCCATCGAAGAATGCGTAGCTCAAGCTACGAGACTGGATATCAAAATCAAAAAGTTGAACGACAAGAGAGAGAGAGAGGGAGAGAGAGAGAGAGAGAGAGAGAGATGTTGAAGACAATGGAGTGCCCTAGTCTGATACATTGGGATACAACTAGTGGGTAAAAGGGCTAGTCGTCCACAGGCCCCTTACGCGCCAAAAGCCAAGCAGTGAAGTTCGTACTTGGCCTGGATTGTGATGGTACTGCAAAGGTAGAAGGGCCTTTCTCACAAGTGAGGATTATGATTCAACTACAAGCGGGACAGTTCAATAATCGGCAGGGAGTTAGTTGACGGGCTAACTCTCATATAAAGTGGAAGTGCGCTACTTCACAAGGTTGCCTTACACGACCAACTCCAAGCATGGCAGTTTGGACGATTACTCGACGTGTAAACCAGCATGACACGCGAAGGAAGGAGAGTTGTGGAGTCAACGGGCACGGATTGACTGAATAAAATATATTAACAAACGACTGAATTATAGAGGTTTTGAGGCCAAAATAAAAGCAAAAATACTCAGAAGAAAAATTATTGATTGCTCTAGCCTGGCAGCCTCCAAGGGTAAATGATCATATCAGTCTATCAAAGCCCCATCAATGTTGGGTTAAACACAGCACAAACAGCTAGGGAGCCAGTATGTAGGTATTCGGGCCATACCGCTTGGATATGGCTCCGGAGCCCCAAGTTCGCAATTAAAATTTTGGGAAGTCATCATTAGATTACACGATATGGTACAAAAAAGGCTAAAGACTGATTCTAGTACAGGGATCATCCCATTCCAGCGACTCCCACCAATCTTTTTGTCCAGCAATGGACTCGAGAGCTGGTAGTGCTGTTGCTTGCTCGCTGTCCATAGGCAGAGAAAGAGGCCGTCTCCTTACCATGGGACAGATGTCCACAATCACTTCTTGTATAGATTGACACACCATCACGCCATTATATATGCTCTTCAGTCTTGGTAGAGGGTAGAGAGATATGTGCCGGAGTTTTGGGAGACTAATTGTGTTGATATCATCTCGATGATGGCCCCGATTACTCGTCTCTGCTTCTTCGACTATTATGTCCTCCACATTCTTACATTCAACCACATTTAGGAAGCTGAGGTTTGGGAGGTTCTGCAAAAGCTGGACAGGGAGAATATTCTTCACAGTGTCACAGTTCCAGTGTCACAGTTCCAGATGGACAAAATGCTAAGGTTAAAACAGACGCTGTGCGGCAGTGAAATCCCGTCAAAGAGTACCCTATATCTTGGTAAGTTATGTAAATAAAATCTCTCAACGGTTCGTAGAGAGATCTGGCCATCTTCAGAAAAGGATGATGACGAAAAGATGGATTCTAACAGGTTACAGCAGAGGACTTCACATATACGCAAATCTGTGGCATCTTTCAACCATGGAATATCTGACAAGCAAATAAAATCGTTGAATCCATCAAGACAAAATGAATCTATGTCGGTGGGTACCTCTAGCTGATCTACTCCAATTCCAAAAGGTTCAGATTCGGAACTGATACAAACTTTTTTCCCTGGATCAGATTCCCACAAACGTTGTTTTCTCGATATAAGACAGTACTTCTTCAAACCTCGGAACTGCTGAGATGTCTGATACCTGGTAAGCTCTTGTATATTGTGAAAATTGACAGCGACAACTTTTAATTGCTTCAAGCACAGCAGATCTTCTGGTGACACTTCTGCTCTTGTCCCATCAATTCTAAGGTGTTGGAGTTTTGAGAGCCTGCATAACTTCCAGCTGGGAAACGTCCCTAGTCTTTGATTTTTCGAGAGGTCGAGTTTTCTGAGATTCATCAATTCTTCAATGCCTTCCGGTAATTCTTCAATCTCGCTACAACTCAGTTTAAACACTTTCAGAGCTTTTAGCTTCTTCAATGATGGCACGTACTCTAGATCTTCACAACCATCCAGTATTATTTCATGCAAATTCTCCAAGTTGGAGATGGACTCCGGCAGCGAGCTAATAAGGTTGTGGGACAAATCTAACACCGCAAGACTACGCATATTGGTGAAGAAAGAATCCGGAATCACAACTAAATCATTTCGCTGCAAAAGCAAGGTGGTAAGCCAAGGGCAAACAGGAGGTCTACTTGGAAGTTCGCTTATCTCACCCTATCAAGGTCCACCCTGAAACTGTTCCATTATTTCTTCCAAAGTCTAACCTTAATTTTGGTACACCAAGAAACCTCAGTTTGCACTTGGATACTTCAAGTATGTACTTCGGAGGAATGTTTCCTCATTGCCGAATGAATTTACTTGGCAATAACTTTCCACTCTCAAACAATGTGGAACAATATTTCTTAACATTAGAGCCTTGGGAGTCGGGACCACCACTGATACAGTACAAGATAGGTAATTGACTAAACAAGATAGAGGCCTTTCTGTTTAATAAATGTGAAACATTAAACATGGTAAAATTAGTTTTTACGTGGTAGATTTTGCGAATAAAGTTATAGATTTCCCCCACATTTGAAATATATATTCCCCCTTATTGCATAAAAAATTACACCCTTGGGATGATGAAGTAATTGTTAGGAAATTTAACGGAATCTAATGATATATCATTAAATCTTTATTACTATCTCCGTCCCTTTTTAAGTGTGTAGCCTCGTAATTTCAACTTATTTTCTCTCACATCAACTTTTACATCTACTTTCCACTACTTACACTAAAAATATAATAATACCCACTAACTTTTTAAAAAAGAATCTACCTTTAAAGGCAACATAGGAAATGTATCCACTAACTTTTCAAAAAACATACTTATTAAGGGACAGCCCAAGATGGAAAATTAACCATTATAAAAAAGGATGGAGGGAGTATAATGAACTAAACTATGCTTTTGTAGCCTCTGAAAATCTATTTTCACACTTCTACACACTTACATTAGCTACAAAAGAACAGTTTGATCCATTGCAATTAGCATTTAATGATGCTTAGCTTCTATCGAATTTCCTAACAGCTACATTGTAACAGTTGGATCCGGATCCGTAACAGTTGGATAATTTGTAATGCGATAAGGGTTGTTTGTAATTTCTCAAACATGATGGAGCAATCTATAATTTATAGAAACTTCAGGTGTAGTTTTGATAATTTACCTTCTTCTTTTCTTTTGTTATCCTTTGGACTGCTCTTTTGTTCTTCTTTTTCTTTTTCCCTGTTTTTGATTGCCTTTTGCGTTCAATTGAAAATCAAAAACAAAAAGTGAATAATTCATTCTTCTCCAAATTGTAGAAAGCGGCAAGCCGGTGGAAATGAAGCGGCAAGATCCTTGTAATTACCCAAATGGTCACTCATATGTTTGTTTATTTACAAAAGAGAGGTTTTTAAATACAATAGCCAAGGGTAAAATTGAGATGCTGAAAATATTTCAATAATGTTTCATTATTTTCCCGATAGCTTTGAAGATATCATAGTTCTTTAATTTTATAGCCCATAGACAATTTGTTTCTGTTTTCCTTTTCAGGTTATATCATTGGCAATTAACTCATGCATGTTTTTTTTTATAAGTAATTAACAAACACCAGTTAGGTCTTTCCAATTTCTGTTGATTGTAGTAGGGAATTGTGTGAATATTGGGGTTTCTATATTGGATAGAGTTTTTCTTTGATAATCTTGGTTCGAGGAATTATTCTAGCTAGCTCGTTGCCCCTTCCTCTTATTCCTTAACTTGTAATAAGAAAATTGAGCTATTGATGTTAGTTTGTGGTAATCGCTTGGTGATAGCCATGTGAATGCTAATTCCACTTAATTCAGAATGCTATGATGACTCCAGTCGGGGAATTTGTTTATAGGGGAAGAGAATACCTTTCACAGTTGGGCTACCGTTTTTTTTTTTGTCAATCGATAGAAAAGAGATCAATTACATCACATATGAAATACAAAGTACTAACCCGGGACACTACATGAATTGTGAGGGTCCACGAGACAACCAAACCCAACAACTTAATCAATACAAGAAATATGCCCGTTACAGGATAGAAACAAAGAAAGGAAAAGGTACTGCACGCAGGTAGGGAAATTCAACCAAACCCAACAACTTAATCAATACAAGAAATAAACCTGTTACAGAGTAGAAACAAAGAAAGAAAAAGCTCCTACACGCAGGCAGGGAGATTTAAACTCCTTACCTCATAGTGAGATGCAAGAGCCCTGACCAACTGAGCTAACCCCCGTTGGTTAGTTGGGCTACTGTAGTTTACGTACGGAATTTATGATATTTGAAGTACATGGCCAAGCAAAAGGACACGAAATGCTTATTAGCATGAATTGAATTTCTTCTTCTCTTGTTGTACATATTATGAGTCTGTGTGTCTTAGAAAACAAAGATTAATAGCCTGCGGTATAGTTTAATGAGCACACAGCTTAAGGATAAAACATGATGTTTGTTATCATGATATTCTGTAATTCGACATTGTACTTATCAAAGGCTTGATTCTACTATGAAGGTGGCACTCATCAGCCCCAGTTTCAGGGGAGAGATATATTTCCAGGGCTAATTCTTTCTCCTGAAAAGACCTTACACTGCTGTTCCTCATATATACCACAAGATCAAAAACTAATTTAAGGGAAAAGGCTGGAAAACAAAAAGGAGAAGGTATGACAGAAGATAAACTGTAATCTACACGATCCTGAAATCTACACGATCCTGAAACTGATGACAGAGTATTCCTTTGAACAGTCTATTTCAAGAAACAAACAAAAGCAACTTCAAAACATGATCATTAGTTCAATACTTCCACCACATTAGTTTAAACCGTATAGAAAGGAAGAGTATTTCCCTGACATCAAATTTATCAATGGGAACAACATATTGACTTATTCTGGTTCATGTTTATGTTTATAACAACGGCAAACAACACCAGGGGAAGTTTTAGGAAAAGAAACAATGAGAAGCATTAGCACTAACCAAAAGAACATTGCAACACGAATTGAAATATATAATTCCGAATACAAAGCTGAGGACGACTCAAAAGTCAAAAGTCAAAACTTAATACTAAACAAAAGTTTGATAATTATTGTCTGCTTTGCTTCATATGGTCAACATAATAGCTCCTTTTATTGCAAGCATTCAGTAAATCAGAGATCCAAAAAAAAAAAAAAACATTCAGTAAATCAGGGAACAGCACTGCAAATCTGCGGAGAAAACAATGAAAAGATTGGGAAAATACTCAAACGATGATCCCTCAATCCACACAACACAAAATTCTTAAGAACTAGTATACCCGAATAGAAAGTGGAGGACAAGTCAAAAGTCAGAACATAATACTACTAGAGATTAAAGTCCCACAAACTGAATATCATGCATGAGTATCAATTCTCACCATTAAATTAAACTAGAATTTTGCGATTCAAAAACAAACTATTATCCCAAAGAATAAATCAAAATAACTTGTACTCTCAACACTACAACCCAAATAATCTGTGCAGCACCATCCATTGGATCTGTAATTAAGAAAGAAGCAAAAAACAACCAATTCAATAAGCAACTCTAGACCAGAACTTCTTTGGCCAAGTAAAAGTAAAAATGAGCTGTGTTGAAACAAATTATCCGCACACAATTTTTGAGAAACTCCTTGTTGGATGCACAGATAAAAAAAATTGCATGTAGCGTCATGAGCCCGTGATTGGGGCCAAAACCACAATTAGTCCAAAAGAGATAAGAGTCAATGCATGAGTAAGATCCGAATCATACTACATCTATCTTGATCAAACCATGCATGAATCCATCAAGCTTACAAGACAATGTGACAGAAATGAAACAGATGATCACGATTCACAAATATGTATGACAATCTCAATGTTTCATCCTCACTAAGTATAAAAGCAAGAAAGTATTAAGATATAAGATATCAGATTCTCATAACACTGAATTGGAGATTTCACACCTCAAATGTTCAAAAAATTTACCAAATAGAATATGGTCTAATGTGGTAGAAGGTCACTTACCGCATTGGATTTGTCGGGCAAATTGATTATACAAATCTTCACGCATACTGAGATTGCTTGCTATCTGATCCCTCAGAACGGTCATAAAATCTAAAAATGGAATCCAGTAAGACTACAAAAATAATGAATCCCAGACATAATTTAAAACTAGCTACTATTTTGTTCGCCAATATCAGGAAATGTTATGTAACAAGGCAAAAACAAATGCGACTGGCTTTATGAGGTTATTGTATAAACAAGTATAGATCAAGCTTGATAGTTGACAGATGCCATGCTTTGAAATTACATTCTATATTTGTCTGTTCACGTCTTACGTCTAGACACACTAGCAACTCAAGAAACTGAATCTACATACATGTAATAGAGCACCTTTTTACTAGTTAAATTTAGTACTTTTGTCATTAGATTTCCAATCCATAATCCTTTTTGTGATTTACTAACTTGTAGCAATAAATAATTGAAAAAACAAAACAAGAAATTATATGTTCGTCTGTATCCATTTGCATTATAAATGCATGTACGTATATATGACTTCTCACAACTTTTCACAATTTTGAGGTTTGATATAATTCTTGTTATTCTGCATGACTAGAAATTATGATAAAATAGAAACATTATCTACTTCCTTTACATATGACAGTAGTAAGTTCACATGTAAAATGACTGTGACATGCAAGGTAAAATATAAAACCGGAAGCTTAAAATTATTAGAGTACATCAATTGAATCAAGTAAGAGTCACAACTACATCAGTAACTAACACTTTCAGTAGTTCATTCTTTTATACAAGTGAAGTTGCCTCATGAAAAAAAATCATGGATTGCACAAATAAATTGCTTGTATTTTTCTTAAGGAACATGAAGTTGCAAGTTGCATGCCAGATTTTTGTCAAATGAGAACATGAAAAAACAATATTAGAGCATCAATAGCAGGCTCTTTTTAAACACACTTTCATGTTAAATTAGGGAGGAAAACCCTTAAAAACATTACAAAATCAACCTCTTGGCAGCCTCGACAAAATATAAATGCTACAGTGACTTAATAAAGAGGATGCACTATAAACTCACTTTCTTTATATTAATATTTCTCAATGTCTTCCCTTCTCTTGCATCTCTTCTGCTTTTGAGAAAGTACAACTACCTAAAATATAAAAGGTGTTTTTGAGGTTAAATTTGGTGCAAAATTTGATGATTCTGATAAGGATGCTCTTACCAAACAAGATTTTTTATGCCAAAACAAAAAGAAAAATAATTGCTTTATATAAAATTATGGATTGCTCCAGCCTGGCAGCCTCCAGGGGTTATCAATCAGATCACTCTGTCAAAGCCCAATCAATGTTGGGTTATAAACAATACAATGAGTTGAGAGACCACTACCCCAATAGTGTAGGTATTGCGGCCACACCAACTTGGAAATGGCTCTGGAGCCCTAAATTTTGGAAATGAAAATTTTGCAAGTCGCTACTAGCTAGGATACAGTTAGCCATATTTCAAATCAGGCATGATATGATAATATTTACCTTCATCGCTGAAAAATGGCTCAACAATTGTTTTGGTGAGGGGATCATCCCATTCCAGAGACTCCCACCATTCTTCATCTCCTGCAATGCACCTGACTGACCTGAGAGAAGGTGGTGCTGTTGTTAGCTAGCTATCCGTGTGCAGAAAAAGAGGCAGTCTCGTTAGCAGGAGGACACCCAAAACACTGTCACTTCTTGTATAGAGTGACACACCATCACACCATCATAGATTCTCTTCACTTTTGGTAGGTGTCGGAGTTCTAGGATCTTGAGTTTTGGGAGACTGACTGAGTTGCTGTCATCTTGATGATTGGCCCGGTCACTTATCTCTTCTATGATGTCCTCTACATTCTTACAATCCCTCATAGTAAGTCTCTTGGGGTTGGGAAGTTCTGCAAAAACTGGGAAGGGAAAATATTTTTCAACATTTCACATTCCCAGATGGTCAATTCTTTGAGGTTAAAGTAAATTCCGTGTCGTGAGGTAGTCCCATCAAAGCGTACCCTATTTGGCTAGACAGTTCCTAAAGGGATATGGCCATGTTCTGAGAAGGATGATGATGAAAAGATGGATTCTAATCCATTACAAAATATGACAGCACGTCAGCGTTCTCTGGCATCTTTCACGGAATACATGATAAGCTTGTGACATCGTGGACATGTGCAAGTTGAAATAAATCCGTGTCGGCAGGTAGCACTAGCTGACTGACTCCACTTCCAAAAAATTTAGAATATGTTCACAAGCTTCTGGAAGAATATGTTGATAGGTGTGTAAATGTAGCCATTTACGCTCCTTAATTTGTGCTTGTTATGTCTGTTTCACGTAATATTTAGAGTTCGATACTTGTTTTATCGTTTCAGGACTTCCGAAGCCGTTGGATGTTATACTGAGCTAAAAGAGCAAAATCCTACTTTCCTCGGTGTCAAAGTAAAGCCGATGCCAATCAAATTAACCAAGAGATGGGACCAAGCTTACAGATAATACCGAAAGAGAGAAGCATTGAATCAAATTCTAGCAAAATGGCCCACTAATTGCAATTCAAGGAGTTGGTCTTAACTTGTAATTCAAGGCGAGACTATTAGTCCATATAAAAAAGGCGCCCACCTATTACAATTGAAAAGAAGGAAATTGTGCTTCTCGGGATGTCTACAATATAAAAGCAGGAAGAGGAGTTTGAGAAGGGGATCTTGGAAGCTGCACGCATAACAGAAGAAAGCCACACCAGGCTGCCGCTGGAATGGAGTTTAACTCCATGATCAGCTAATGTTCCAACTTGGGTAACAAGGATATCTCTCCGAATAATATAATTGTACAGATGTCTAGGGCTTTTCATTCGACATTAGTTGAGCAACTTTGGATAATCCATTGTTTTCAATGAAAGTTTCTATTGTTTTATTTTCATATCGTGTTTGTACTCATGATATCAAATACCAACTGTTTTCAATGTTTCCGGATAGTTTCTAAGATAGATTATACGACGTGAGACGGGTCGTGCCGCCCATTAAGTCTGGTGAGACAATCCGTGCGATGTTGAGATAGTCTATACAGAGTACGAGTCTTGATTATCTTTTTGCGTTTTCAAAAGCTTCCTGTCGAACCGGCTCCTATTTCAATCCGTGCTGGACCGATCGATATACCAATAATAAAGTCTTCAGTCAACTGGTGGAATACATCGCATCAACCTGGGACCATTAACCGATATGGTACATCAATACATGTTCCTATGCCCATTCCAATCTTGTCTAACTTTGCTAACTCCCCCTTCTCAACCCGTATCTTTCTATCTTCTCAAACTCCCCCTTCTCAACCCGTATCTTGTTTGTTCTGGAAACACGTCTTCCTATTCCATCTTTTCTCGAATCTCTTTTAACGGAACAAATAGAAGATCAAGACCAAAACCTAGTTCACTCGCTGAGTTCCATCCATGGCGGAATGGTTAAAGCTTCCCAACTCAACATTGGATTGGCGAATTCGTAGGTTCGATTCCTGCTGGATGCATGCTAATTGGACTCTCAAGTATATCAGATCTTCTGCTGAAACTTTTACCCTTGTCCCAGTAATTGTAAGGATTTGAAGTTTTGAGAGCCTGCTTAACTTGAAGCAAAAACCCATACAGAGGCTTCCATTATGCGAGAGGTCAAGTTTTGTGAGATTAACCAGATCTTCTGTACCTTTTGGCACTTCTTTAACCATACTCATAGTCAGTTTAAACACTTTCACAGCCTTCAGTTTCTCCAATGACGGCATGTACATTAGTCGATGACAACCAGCCAGTATTAGCGCTCGCAATTTCTCTAAGTTGGAGATTGACTCAGGCAACGACTCTATGTTGTTATAAGATAAATCCAAAACCTCAAGACAATGCATATGGGTGAAGAAAGAATCCGGAATCACTTGTAAGTGACTGTGACTCAAAAGTAATGTGGTAAGCCGAGGGCAGAATGGTGGTCTAATTGGAAGTTTTGTTATTTGATTGTACATGAGGGAAATCTTCTCAATATCCTCAGACCAGTCTTCATCTGGTACGCTTTCTAGTCTCTCACCAGCTTTTACCATGAATCGAGGACTACTACTTGTCATTCTTAGAGCCATATCTCTTATCAAATCATGCATACGAACATAATTTCTTCCCCCGTCTTGACCAATAGTGCTCTCCAATAAGCATCTACTTGTTAGTATTCGCAATATGTCAGAACCTTTGTCAAACATTGCTTGTACACTGTTCTTCCCAACTATTAATTCCTCAGCAATCAACAACTCTATAAGCTTTCTCACATGGATGGCATGGTCTTCGGGATACAAGGAACAATACAAGAAACAATCCTGGAGCACCTTATCTCCTAGGTGACTATAGCTAAATTTTAGTCGCTCGAAAACCTCACTTTCAACATTGATGGCGTCTTTTGTCGAGTAGATCAACTCATCTAATGCATTTCTCCAGTAATGGATACCTTTCAATCCTCTCATACTTCCAGCTACTGTAACAATTGCAAGTGGCAGACGAGCACATTCTTTGGCAATTTTAGCTGCAATTAAATTCACTTCTGGAGCAAGCACCATGTCATCTTTAACGGCCTTTTTGAGAAAAAGAGTCAGCGCTTCTTGCTCTGTGAGAAGCTTCACTTCTATAGTTTCGCAATCCATCATTCTACAAACATCCCGCAAGCGCGTGGTTAACACTATTTTACACCCGTTATCTGGTGTTGGTTCGGGAATACCCACTATGTCCAAAGAAAACACTTCCCATAGATCATCGAAGATGATAACATACTTCTTGTTTTGGGAAAGTTTGGCATATAATTCTCTTGCTCTTCTAAGTTCATCTTCATCATCCGAAAAACTAAGTTTCAGAGCCTTAGCTATGTCGCTCTGTAGGTTTGTAATACTGAATGGTTTAGACACAGTGACCCAGTAAACAATAAACTTGCCTGAAGAGATCAGCTGATTGTGAATATGCTTCATGATGGTTGTTTTGCCAATGCCCCCCATTCCGTAAACGCCAATCTTACTAACTTTATCATTCATCAAGCATTCCCAGACTTTCTCTTTGTTCCTTGCCTTAGAGAATTCAACAAAATCTTTCGTTGGTGGAATCAAAATTTGATTGCTTCCCTTCACAAATCCAAGAGCCAAGCATTAGCACTACAATAGTAAAACCATAATACTGCTACATATATACTCCCAAGACTTGAGAGTCGATTTGTGTGTTGCAAACAATAAGAAAGCCGGAGAAAACCAATCTTCTAGGTAACCTAATGGAAATAGTTGGTCAGTTTCGTCCACATCATCGAGGACCAGAGGAAAACCTCCTACCTCCATCACCAAAATCGTTCACGTTGCGTTATCCATTCTTAAAATACCCCAAAAAAAGTTGTCTTTTCCAAATGAACTGATTCATTGGTCATTTGGCAACCTTTCTACTATTTGGGAGAAAACAAGCGTATATAGCATCATATCCCAGAACCAAGATGGGCCCCAAATTTTGTATATGGTTGAAAATAAAAATGTTGTATATTGAAATGGTTGAGATATAATCATGTAAAGAAGAAATTACTCGCAAATTAATTTTGGTCAGTAATCCTTTACTTTGATCATTAATAATTTCTCCTAATTGCTTCATAAAACCTAACCAAGAACAAGTATATATGTGGTCGACCAGCTTGGTTTGAGAATCTTTGCTTACTTGATGGTCAACAACCCTGAGGTGCTTGCCGCATAGCTTCCTTTTGACTTCACCAACAATTTCGTCAATGAACTTGGCTTCGTACCTTAAAGTTTAATTTAATATGAAAAATGAAGCACAGTACATTAGTAAAGATTGGAAAGAAGATATCAAAATTTCATGCAGATATCCAAACACGTGACTACTTCATACATTTTGGCTAATTTTCCATCTTTTTTTTTTTTTTTTGTTCTTTCTGATAAATAAGAGTACAAGTATATTTAAAAGAAGGCATGAAAGGTCATGCCGCCGAGATAAAAAATAAAAAATAAAAAAAAGGCAATAAACAGAAAAGCCTTGTGCACGGTGATGACCCTAATTTTTGAAATTTAAAAAATTGCTATTTATTTGAATTCTACTTATATATTTTTATTTATGTGGTCTAAAATGTAGTAGTATGTATTATTAGTAATTTCAAAATTTGACTAGATTTGTTGTAGAACTAATCTAGCGGGAATAAACAAACAGTTTGTATTTATGCAATAGATATCCAACAAGTAGAAGATGAATTTATGAAACAGAGCACCATCGCCTAACCAACCGTACGTCATAGCACCAGTAACCTTTTCAAAAACTAAGGTCTGCATATTCCCAACCTAAAGCAAATCTGTACTCAATTCCCACAAACAAAATCATAAAGAAACGCAGATCATAAATGATTTTTAGTCTTTTTTGCCAAATCCTTCTATAATAGACGAAACAGAGAGCACAGGATAAGAGAACTCAACAGGGTACAGACTAATAGTCACGAATTGAATTATGACAATGTATAAATTACCTGTTATGCGAAACCCCGCCTTTCACGCTCGCAATTTTTCTAAGCGCCGCACTCCATTCATTCAGTTTCTCCGCCGGCACTACCTTTTCACGGAAATCGAGGTTTTCGGCTTGCTTCTTAATGTCCCCCGGTTCCACCTTATAGAACACAGGCAAAACGAAATGATCCAATGCCTCCACGCGTTTGAGAATCAGATGGAGTTCAAACAAGCACGCCCTGGATTCGGCGTAATTTTGCGACAGTACGATGACCGACATCGTCGAGTTCATAATCGCTTTCTCCAACTCGGGTTTGATAAACTCACCCATCCGGATCTCTTCCTCGTCCATGAATGTAAGAAATCTCTCTCGCTTCAAAGCGTCGTTAAGGTGACTGGTGAATCCGAACCGGGTGTCTATCCCCCTAAAGCTCAAGAAAACATCGTATGTATCTGTGGATTCAGAATTTGAAGAGGAAGCCATGGAAGAATGCCTAGGTTGAGCTACGATGTTGGATCAAATTGATTGTTTTATACACTCAAGATGCTCACAAACCTCAAGACAACATGGAAGAAGAAAGCCGTGAAGAAATTCAGAAATCAAAGATGGAACAATCAATCAAGAATGAATATCTGCAGAATCAAATCTCTGAGTTCATCGTTTTTCTCTCTTGCTTACAAAGAAGCACACTTCACCTTTTGGGAGAATTCTAGGGTACACAACCCTAAAAAGTAAAAACCACGAAATATGAAGAATGAATTTCACTTGTAACCCTCAAACTATACACCATTTTTCTATGTTGTCCTTAAACTACCAAAATCACCCATTTCGTCCTCAAACTATCCGATTTCATTCTATTGGGTCTAATTTGTAACTTCTGTTAGGAAAGTGGATGGAAAGTTGCATATGTGCAACTCACGTGACCTCCTAAAGGGGCAGAATTGCCATTTCCAGTCATCTTTCTCCTACACTACAGAATTAGGAAAACAAAAAACAGAATAAGGTAAACTGGCTAAAATTACTTCATTGATTGGTACTAAATAATAAGAAAGATCGAAATAGCACATTATCTAACTAACAATAACTCTTTTTTTTTCTTTAGTATCTTACCTTCACTGTACTAACAATTAGGGGGTGTTCCACTAAGGGAGTTTTGTTTTAAAACTGTCTTGGTTTTTGTGTTCACACATTTTTATGTGATGTATTGTGAGAGGATGACCTGTTTCGGTTTTTGGAAAAAACTAATTTTTTTCAAAAACTAGTTAGTGGAACACCCCCTTAGTATCTTACCTTCAGAGTAAGATCTTTTTATCTTTTCTTTTCTTGAACTTATATTTTCATAATTTTCTGAAAAGATAACTCATTTTTTCTGAAAAAAAATATCGGGTAAAGAACCATTCCGTCGCTCACAGCATCAGAAGTGAACAGATTCAACCGCAACCCAATTTACCTGTTGAACGCATATGTAAGCAGAATTGTGATTGACATATTCATACAAAAATGAATAAGAAATTAAGATACTGACTGTTTAAATGTTCGATAATTACTATAATTACTAGAGTAATTTGTATTGCAGAGTATTAGTTTGTTGTAAATTGATTCCTGAAATTATCAACAAACAATAAAATTAGGGTCTTTAACCTCTGTTGCCAACTCAAAACCGATCTGGGTTCCTGGAAAGCTCCGATGCGAATTCGTGCAACCCCTGTTTTGAATCGTGCGAAATTCGCTTGACTGCGACTTGTGTATTTGAATTCGATAAAGTTCCTCTGTAAGTTTTCATCTCTGAATCGCTTGCTTGAGTTCTTCGTAGGGGAATCGGTGGGGCTCGATATTGAGCTCCATGTCATGGAAAGTGAACTCGTTGGATTGATAGAGAACATGATTTGTGAATAGGAATTGGACGACCCAGCTGAAAAAATTTGTTTGTTTGACCATTAGAAAGGTACAATATGTGATTGTGCTCTTGTTTGATGGATTTAGAGTTTTTGTTTACACAAATGGAGAGAGGGGGGGAGAGAGAAAGAGGGAGGGAGAGACTTGGTTTTTTAGAAAGAGAGAGGGGCGATGTGACAGCCCATGACCCACCCGGATGCAACTGAGGTCTATGATATAAGAGAATAGATCATGCCTTAACTTGCACAAGGCCTTTTAAAGCCGTGCGGGCGTCAAAGCTCGTTGGTACTTCACAATTAAGCGTGCTCACCCTGGAGCAATTCTGGGATGGGTGACCTACTGGGAAGTTCAAGTCGCTTGAGCGACCAAAGCGGACAATGTTGTGCAAGGCGGGGGCGGGTCGATGGGCCAATATGCAACAAGGACGTTGCATCCTAAGGTGGGGAGAATGTGACAGCCCATGACCCACCCGGATGCAACTGAGGTCTATGATATAAGAGAATAGATCATGCCTTAACTTGCACAATGCCTTTTAAAGCCGTGCGGGCGTCAAAGCTCGTTGGTACTTCACAATTAAGCGTGCTCACCCTGGAGCAATTCTGGGATGGGTGACCTACTGGGAAGTTCAAGGAGCTTGGGCGACCAAAGCGGACAATATTGTGCAAGGCGGGGCGAGTGGTTACAGGCGAGTTGTGGAGTGGGAGAAGAAAGGGACTGGAATGACAATTTTTCCCTTTGATCAGGTTTAAGAATGTCATGTGAGCTGCACATGTCAACTTTTCCGTCCAAAATTCTAACTTCTGTTACTAGTTGGACCCAATGGGATGGAAATCAATAGTTGAGGGACGAAATTGGAGATTTTGATAGTTTGAGGACGACATAGAAAAATGGTGTATAGTTTGAGGGTTATAAGTGAAATTCACTCTAATATGAAGGATGTAGTAGACAAATATGAGATTTAGTGGCTCTAATTATTAATTTTTGTGGCTAGAGGTATGAAAAGGTGTACCGTATGCACCTTTGACCAAATGGATGACTGAGATTGCGCCACATATGCCAAAAGTGACTCCTTAAACCTGTCATTTCTCATCTCATATGGAGAGCCACAAAAAATTATAAAACACCGTGTGAAATCTCCTATGACAGCTTTGGGTTTTAAAATTTTCATATATAAAGCCACAAATTCTCATAAAAGGTACCAAAAAAGCCACAAAGAGCCACAAAATCTCATATTAGTAAAAGTCAACCTCATAAAAGTAACCCAATAATCTCATATGACGGTTTTGGACTGTAGTGGAAATGTGAAACATATCGTGTGTGTATATATATAGGTTCTGCTTCTTATCCGGACTTTTGATCCAAAAAAAATTTTGACGATCCGATCCGTCCAATGTGTTCAGAAGGTGTTTTCAAGGGTCCTCGCGAAAAATCTTCAAAAAAAAATACCGGGAAGGGCTTGATCCAAGCAGGTTTTGCAAAAATATATAAATACAGTTTTTGCGAAAACTGCTTGGATCATGCCATTGCCGGTATTTTTTTTTTGAAGATTTTCCGCGTGGACCGTTGAAAACACCTTCTGAACACATTGGACGGATCGGATTTTCCAAAAAAAATTTGCAACTCAAAAAAACTATTTTTTTCTTATTTCCAGGAGGTGTGGATAAGAAGATTTCCCTATATATATATATTGACATGACATGTCTCATATAAGGTATCACATAAATAAATATTTGAACCCATATTGAATCATTACAAAATTTGACCAGAAAATCTCATTTATTATTCCAAAAACACTCATTTAGAAAGTCATTTGATATGAGACTTCGTGGTTTAAAAAATGAGTATTTGTGGGAGAAAATATGAGTGTTTTGTGGACCACTACAGTCCAAAAGAATTGATATGCCATATCTCTTTATTCATATGTATTCATGTGACACATCTCATATAAATAACCACACAAATAAATATAGGAACCCATATTTAGTCATGTTCTCAAATTTCATATATCGGTCCATGAAATCACATATATTCAGCCACACAATCTCATATAGAAATCTAGAAAATCTATTTACTATTTACTATTTTTGGATTGTAGTGGACCACAAAAATCTCATATAATCTATCACAAACAATCATTTTGAAAGTCACAATTGCTGTCATGAATTTTGGATTATAGTGCACCACAGAACACTCATACAATGTTATATAACAACTAAAGGCAATAGAACTCTTTATTAAATACCAAAATTTTATATTCTAAAATATCGGAAAGAATATTATTCGATGCAACTATGTACTCCCACGACCGCGTAGTTAGCACTACTTTACGACCAATATATTCGGTTGGATCTGGAATGCCAACACTATCTAGAGGAAATGCTTCCCATAGGACATCCAAAATGAGGCCGTACCTTTTCCATCGGGAGAGCGCTGCATTTAGTTCTGCTTTTCTTAATTATCATTTCATCCTCTACAGAAATACTAAGATTCAGTGCCTTAGATATGCGCTGCTGTAGTTTCATTACGTTGAATGGTTTAGATACTGTGACCCAAAAAACACTATCGAACTTGTCAGTTTCTTTCAAAAGCCGATTGTGAATGTGCTGCATGACGGTTGTTTTGCCGACACCCCCCATTCCTTAAATGCTAATCTGTCTAATGTCATCATTCATCAAGCATTCCCAAATTCTCTCTATGTTCCTTGCTTTTGTGAATTCAACAAAGTCGTTCGGTAGTGGCATTAACAGTCCACTAGTTGGAAAGTCATCAAGCAGCAAACCATTGAAATCTTTTCGCTTTTCTTGGAGTTCTGTCACCTCTTTAATTAATCTTCTCGATCAACAGTGCACTCGAGGATACATTCCTTTCCCCACCTACTTGTTCCTCAAGTCTTTGCACATCGTCTTTCAAGTTTCAACCGTTGCACATGTCTTAGCCAAATTTGAACTTCATTCTTTGGTCTTTTCCATGGCTGGCTCACTGCATTTTTAATTTCTGCATTTACGTCATTCTCTAGACCACACAAGTACTCTACCTTCCTCTTGAGAATTTGCATGTTTTTGTCAAGTTCCTGCAAACAATGAAATAGCAGAGAATTGTGGACGTCGGAAAACAATGAAGAATCTATAGTACTCTCATGATTGTTAGAAAGCAATTTTAATTCTTATTTTGCAAAAGACAAGCAAGAGAAAGAAACGTAACGGTGAACTTGATGTTATTAAAAAACTCATGCCAATTTGTTTTCCTTACATTTGATTTGATTGGTTCCCTTCACAAATCAGAGATTCAAGCATTACCATTACTTAAATAAAACCACGGAGCTACATACTCCCCAAATTTGAGTTGAATCGTGTTTTTGTGACAAAAAGATCTACCATGATTTGAATTTTACACCACTTTAGCAATTGTCGTCTTTCCTATTTCAAAAAGATTATGTTTGCAAAGCAGAAGGATCAGATTTCAGTAGTAGGGTTTGTGGATGCGGATTATGCTAGGGTTATGGATGATAAGAGGTCTACTATGGCTTATGTGTTTACACTTGCGGGTGGGCCTATTTGTTGGAGATTCATGGTACAACATCTAGTTTCTCTATCTACTACTGAGTCTAAATACATGGCGATGACTGAGGCAGCTAAGGAAGTATTGTGGTTGAAGGGTTTAGTTAAATAACTGGGCATAGATCAAGGTGGAGTGCAGTTGTACCGTGACAGTCAGAGTGTCATTTATTTGGCGAAGCACCAGGTGTATCATGCGAGGACCAAGTATAATGACGTGAGATTTCACAAGGTGAGAGAGTTGATTGCTTCGGGTGATTTGATATTGGAAAAGGTGCACACTTCTGAGAATGCAGCTGACATGTTGACAAAGATTGTGACTGTGGACAAGTTCGAGCATTACTTGGACTTGAATAATGTCTTCTGAATGGGTGAGGTTATTCGACAAGGTGGAGATTTTTGGAACTTGTGGCTCATATGGAGAGGTACCAAGGAGTTCTGATAAAAGGCCAGATGTCGAGCGGAACGGAGCGGAGCAAGGGGAGCAAAGCGACAGAGCAGAGCGGAGTGGAGCTCGGCATCTGGCCCATCACGGGTCCAACTATTGTTGTTGGTGGTACGGTACGGAATAATTGGGGTTGGAATAGAGTAGGGCTATATATATACTCTCTATTGTAAAAACCCTAGCCTATTTTGATAATAATAAAGAGACTTGCTCTCGCTCCCGTGGAGGTACCTGGTTTTAGGGAACCACGTAATTAAATTCCTGTGTTTATTGCTTTACTGTATTCGTATTTCATTATTGTGCGTGTGGTGATTTTTCTAACAATTGGATCTCAATATGTGTGTGTTGTGTGTATCACCGAACTTCTGCTAAAATCCCAACACTTATGAGCAAAACTAAGACACTTGCCCCACTAAAATGGAGTCCACAGCAAGAAAATAAAATGTGGTAAGGAAAATCATACCATCGAAAGGGATCTCAACTAAAACCTCCATACAATCATCAAATCATGTCTGAAAAGGGGAAAAAAAGGTTAGCTGAATAACCCTCTTCCTTTCATAGCATAGATGGAAAAAATATATATATAAAGAAGGTGGCAAAAGAGATAAGGAGAGAATGGTTCGCTTTTATGTTTGGAAGGGGGTGTGGAGATATTCTTGATTGATTTAAAATTTTTTTTTTCCGGTAAAAATTGATTTAAAAATTCGGAAGAGGAGAGAGAGGAATTTGGAAGGAAGCATGGATTTTGGGTTCCAAAAATAAAGAGAGAGATTTGCTTAAAGAGTATAATGGAGATTAATTACGTGGGCTGATTTTTAAAGGAAAACAAGAAAGTGGGAGAGAGTATGGAAGGTAGTTACTTACTTATACTGATACACTAGCGTTGAACCCGTGCATGTTACATGAACGCACAATGTATACATGGCATATTAGGTAGCAAGTGGACTCAAATCATACATGCATAAGATATCTAGCATAAGTTTTTTTTTACAAGGCAAAAAGATTTCATTAATCTTGAAATAAAAACAAGATTAAAAGGACAAGGCAATAGCAGAAAATGCTCAAAGAGCAAAGAAACCGCCCAAACCGAGATCCAAAACCAATGATTGGCAAGGAGCCAATCATGGACACCCGTTAACGAAAGCCCAACACCCTAATGGGTCAAAAAACCTAGATATACAATAAATAACTCATAAACCCCCAACGGCCTAAAAATGCCCAAATAAAATGGGCCAAGCCCAAAAGAAAACCCTAATCTGCTCCTTGCTCCATCCATGCCACGGTCGCTCCATGGCCACCTGTAAGGAGGCAAATCGTTGCCACGCCGTCGCCGGAGACCCGGGGAACAAGCCCCTGTTGCTGCCCCGGAAAGCAGCTCAGCCGCCTCACCACAGTAGGCATCACCAAGTAACCCATCAACACCGGGTAGTTTTGAGAACGTGGGGCTTTAACTAAAATCAAGGGGGGAAAAGAAAAAGATGTGAACGTGGGTAGCAAGTATGAAAACAGTTCCATCCACGTGGGTTTTTTTTTTTTTTGACAAAAATAATTAGAAACTCTAGGAATTTAGGATTTGGAGTTTGGAGGCTTTTGAGGGGCTCAACTACATTGCTATAGTATATTTAAAGAAAGATGGGTGGTTATATATTGGGAGTTGGTTGACAGAAAGGGGAAAGGGAAAAAGAATGGGTATGAAGTTTTGTGAAAGAGTGAATTTAGGAAGTGGGGATGTAGTATTTTATGGGGGGAAAATTGAAAATTCTAGAAAATTAGGATTGGGGATTTGAAGGATTTTTCAGGAAAAACACATTGTTATAAGGTATTGATAGATAGATTAGATAGATACTTCCTCCGTCCCATAAAGTTTGACCCTTACGAAACTACGTGCAATTTTCAAACTAAAAAATAAAGTGTTTACGAAAATAATTTTTTAATTTTTTTTGCACCGTATAAAAGTTCTCGATGAGAACTATCAAACAAGATCCATATTGACTAAAAAATTATTTTCGTAAGCACGTTATTTTTTAATTTGAAAATTGCACGTAGTTTCGTAAGGGTCAAACTTTATGGGACGGAGGGAGTAGATGCTAAGGAAAAATTAATATAAACACACGCACACACCACAAATTCCTAGATATACGTCACAAAACTCAATGAAATCAATCAGAATCTGTCGCAAAACTCCATGGCTACTGTACCCCCACGGTTCTTTCTCTCTCTCTCGGCTGCAGTCCCTCTCCAACCGTCGGTCTCTTTCTCTACCGCATCTGATAACTGTTAACTTATAAAACCTGTCAAGAAAATAAACCCCACTCTTCTATTTTGATAAAAATATCTACCGCTTGGAAAGTCCTAATTAAAGTCCCAACTTATAATTTCAAATAAACTGACATAAAAGATAGGCGACACATTTTATATACCCTCACATAAACATATTCAGTTTAGCTCAAATATATTTAAAAAGACAGTTGGTTATTCAATGTTAGAAGAACTCTCAAAATAAATGTAGTACACAATATTCTATATATGTATTTAATAGAAAAAAGTTGGAAAATGAAAAATGAAAGGATTAATTATTTATATAAAAAAATTTATAAAGGAAAAAAGTCAGATGATTTTAGGGTTTCTATTTTCAAAAATTATGAAATTCCTAATTAAATAAAATAAAACCCTATAGTATTCAAATAATTTTACTTTGATCTTTTAACCATTTCTCCAAATTGCTTGATACTAAAAAAAAAGAAAAACAGACCAAAAAGAAGAAGAAAAAAGAAGAAGAAGAAGAAGAAGAAAAGAAATTTGCATAATGTATTACACATGAAGAAAAAGAAATGATTTTTGCACCCCCAAATTGCTAACCGCACCCCGTTGGTTGTGAAAATCAATTTAGAGTTTGGGGAGCGCACCCAGGTGGTGTGGTTAAAAAATTTACGGGGGGTGCGAAAATCATTTTCCAAAGGAATATATGATAATGAACGTGCGTATTTTCAATAGCAATTTATATTTTTAGAGTTTTGTCCATCTGTGACAAAATCCTGACTGTGCCACTGATAGCCTCATTTGAATTGTACACAATGATAGCAATTGTCATCTTCCCTATTCTACCCATTCACATATCAAAAGAACTCCAAAACTTCAGACCTATCTTTTACCCACGAATAAACACTCTTGGTTGAAGAATCGATACTTACGTGATAATCGGCAACCCTCGGGTGATTGTGAGCTAGCATCCTTTTGATTTGACGAACAATTTCCTCAATGAACTTGGCTTTATACCTATAGAAAAGTTCAATTTAACATGGCAGACGAAACACAGTAAACCAGTACATTTTTTAAATAAAAACCAAATTAAGCTCCGTGCAAAGTCCAAACAATGACCTCCCTTAAGATGTGTTTACAATACAGAATTCCCCAAAATTGCACACCTCCCTTCTGAGTAGATGTGACCTCCTGAGGAACTTTAACGGAGAAAAGAAAATTACATCTCTTCAAACCAAATTAACTAAATACTCTGGCTTACGCCTAACCAACAGAGTCATAGCAAACATGAACAAAAACCCGTTAACGAACAGAGTCATGGCAAATCTGTACTCATAAATGATTTAGTCTTTTTTGCCAAATCCTTCTATATATGAAACAGAGAGGACAATTAACTGAGTTGAAGAAGAAAAAAAAAACAGAGCACAGGATAAGAAAATGGACTGTTTATGATCCGAACTCAAGTGGGTACATAGATAAAGCAACAGTCATGAATTGAATTTAACATTGACTTTAGGAAACCATGCCTGACATCTTCGAAACCTCTTCAAGTGCCGCACTCCATTGCTGTTCCCCGAAATCTAGATTTTCATAGTATAGTGATGCGTCCGAGTCGATCCACAGGGAAATAAGTGTGTCGGTTTTCAAAATTAACTTCTTATTTAATTAAAGCAAAAGAGGAATGTTTTGGGTTTTTTTAAGTACAGATATGGACGAATTGAAATAACATGAAATGAAATGGAAGATATAAAATAGAGAAGATCTTGAGATTTCAGTTCAACCCTGGCTTTGGAACAATAGTATTGCATAAGTTTAAGGTCTCAGTCAATTCATTTAATTGTGATCCGTGACAGCTACAAGCCCCACACAAGTATCATCAAGCGGATAAATATAATCATGAACTGGCATAGCCTATCTTTAATTAGTATGGATTGTCTACACTAAACTAGGGTCATAGGCATAACCCCTCTTCTCGTAGCATATGCTATCACAGCCCTCTATTTATATTTTACGTTGAAACTATTGCATGCCATAGTGTTTGAAATCACACAAACCAAACACCCGGTCTTTAATACTCGAGAAAATCATTTAACAAAATGAAAGATATATAGCCAAACAACTAATTGAACAAATTGTAAAGAAACCAAATTATAAGCAAATGGTCTCCAATAACAATAAAATACTACAGAATTATTTGATGGGGAACAATGGAAAGTGGGGAAATAAATGAAAAGATAAGAGCCAAGCATGCAGGCTATTGACTGAAGCTTCGCTGGAGGATGTGGAGTTTTGTCTCATCAAATAATCCTCACATATATGCTTTCTGCTTTGAAAGTGTAAGTTCAAATTGGTGGTGCCTCCCAAATTTCCACAGCATATGCAGTCACTCTCCATTACCAAATGGCATATCATCTTCAGTACCATGCATTTGACGCACCAACTGCATATTAGTCGTTAGCGTCTCATTTAAGGCCAATTTTGACCTGCAATCACAAAAATATAATAAAAAACCTAATGTAGTAATAATCAAGGATATAACAAATGTACATTAGGCGGCCTAAATGTGTACATTTCGGCACTTATCACACCCCGCAACTTACATTTTGCTAGTCCTCAAGCAAAACAAAAGGAAAAAGAAAACAATTTATTCTAATATATATCCTATGTCGAAGGACCAACAATTGCATTTAGCATATGCAACAAGCCTTTTAAACCTCTAGGCGGCCTTAGTAGGACGAGTGAAGTCTCGTGAGGGTTTACAGCAATGACACCCAAAAACACTTTGAATTTATTCTCCATTCAAACTTCAAATTAACATTTTCCTTATTTAAATGCAGGCAAACATAATTCAAAATACTGTGAATTTGTAAATAAATTCCATGGCATCAATACTAGGAGTGTGTGAGAAATTAGCTAGCATGAACATGATCCCAACTTTAGAGCGAGAGACAACCTGGATTTCCGTCAACACTAAACTTCGACTCAAAGCTCACTGGATATGCACTCAAAAAGAAAATAATTAGGAACAGGTGCATTTGGGTACTCTCAATGTATATGCGGTCGAATAAATATAAGCAAATCAAATATCCCACATAATATGACGCATGAACAACGCTTAATCAATAAGACCCATAGCCTCATGGAAGGAATGCCAAACACCGAAAAATATAAAATTCACTTATTGGCAATGATATGTCCCTCCTCAATTCAGCCACATTTCTCTCCATCCTCTTGCGGCTTTCACCGTTCCCATAAATCACATGCTTACCCCATGAATAGGAATTGGTTTGGTTCTAATGGCTAGCTGTATCTTGTTAATCCACACGTCTCACAGCTATGAGCCATTCAATAGCTTCTTTTCCATAGCATGATTCGAAAGCATGCCAATTTTCTTTTCTTTTCTTTTCTTTTTCCATCATCACATAGGCCTTATCCCATTCCAGTAATTTTGCTTAATACTGGAGCTCAACAAGGATGGTTTACATGTGAAAGGGCTCAAAATGGCGAACTAGGGATAAATGTATGTGCCAATCGAAACGAACAGGCTCAATACAATAAAGATGGCCTAAAATCCTTTCCGAAGTCCAGCATGGTTTTTCGAAGTTTCTTTGATCTCAAGACAAAAGGCAGTGTTACACAAGTAATGCATTTCCGGCATTCAACAAAATATGAATTAAAAAATGAGGGCCATCCAATAAAAATTTTGCGTGAACAATAAAAATATAAGAGTAAGTGAACTTGCAACCCTCCAAATGAAAGAATGGCTCAAAACACACTTTGGGTAAAAGTCTCCGCTGATTAGGGATGGGCATGGGGAGGGTAGGAGGTAGATACCACTACCTCCATCCCCGATCCCCGAACCTATATCAATCCCCATCCCCTCCCCGATCCCCACCGGGGATTTTATTTTAACCTCCATCCCCGCCCCGATGCGGGGAACGGGGATCCCCACGGGGAATCGGGGATCCAAAAATTCATGCACTAGTCCATGCCATTACCCATTAAATCCAACCCCCAAGGCCAAAATTCCATTCCATCCGCGCAATTTGGTTCCCATTATGCATTAAATTCAATATGTAATTTGCATTTGCAACACACAAGAATGGTTTTAACAAGTCTATGCATAAAATGGTTTCATAAAATGGCGGCTGTGGCCTGTGAGAAGTACTGAAGTGTGGGTAACCCTAACCTAAATTCCTAAATCCTAATTTAAGTTGTGACCGTGACCATGAGAGTTGGGTAAGGGTTAATGGGCTCTGGAAACTGGACAGACGGGCCGGGGCTGTGGAAAATAAATTTTAAAAACTTATAATATAATAAATATTATATATATATATATATATATAGGATGGCGATCTATTGAGGACTCCCTCAAACCAAAATTTCGTGCGGACCTCACCATTTTTCGACTTTCCGGATCAAATTTTGACGATCCGAACCGCTCAATGTTTTTAAAATGCATTTTCCAAGGTCCACGCGGAAAATCTTCAAAAAAAAAATACCCGGAAGGGCTTGATCTGATCAGTTTTTGTTAAAAACGCTATATATCCGGAATGGTGAGGTCCGCACGGAATTATCCTAAGGGAGTCCTCAATAGATCGCCATCCTATATATATATATATAAACGGGGATGCGAGGTGCGGCGGGGATCGGGGAGGGGATCGGGTAGGAGACTAACAATACCATCCCCTACCCGATCCCCGAAATTTTTTAAAAATAATCTCCATCCCCGACCCGATCCCCGAAAAAATCCCTGAATCTCCTCCCCGAATGGGTAGGGGACGGGTTGGATAGGGGCGGCTCGGCCGAGATGGCCATCCCTACCGCTGATGTTTATCAAGATTTCCGGACTATCCACACGATCATGCAACTAGTCGTGAAGTGCAAGGTGCCAAGTAAGATGCCATAAAAAAAAAATTACAATCTGCACTAGAAGAAAACGTTCAAAGCAGATTTGGTAGATAAGAGTGACACGTTCAAAGCCCCATAATCCATTTAAATTGTATTCAGAACGTGTTGCGTCGTGCCTTTAGGCACGGGCAATCCCTAGTATCACTATAAATCTCATCCTTCAAACAAATCGAACAATCTGCACTAAAAGAAAACGTTATAAAAGAAATAATTCAAACTAAAATAGAAACTAACTTTGAAAATAACACAACAATTATTTCCCCGGCAAAGGCGCCAAAATTTAATGTCACTCGTTTGGTAGTCGATGAAATTGTCATTTTATGTTTGCCAAATGGCCATCAAATTAGTTTATTTATTTATAATAACCGGACTATAATAAAAGATTTTCGTAGTATCGTGATGAGTCCGAGTCGATCCACAGGAAAATAAGTGTGTCGATTTCCAAAATTAACTTCTAACTAACTTAGAGCAAAAGATGAATGTTTTTGTGGGTTTTAAGTGCAAAATGGACGAATTGAAATAACATGAAATGAAATGGAGGATACGATAAAATAAGGTCCTGAAATTTTGGTTCAACCTTGGCTTTGTAACAATAGTACCGAATTGGAGATTTCATACCTCAAATGTTTGAAACACTTTGCAGGTCATCCTTATATTTTTCAAGCTACCAGTCGTAATATCCTACAAGAGTTCAAGAATAAAGGAATCAACAGTAATAATTTTAAACTAGCTACAAAGTAATTTTCGCCAATAGCGGGATATATATGTATCAAAGTAAAAGCAAATAAGACTCAGCTTCGTAAAGTTATTTTTATACCGTCTAAAAGTACTAAAAGTTGTTTATTTTCAACAAAAAAAAAATTAGGCAAAAGTCAAAATATCTTACTTTTTCGATTCATTTCGTCAAGACGAACGAATAAAAACCACAAAAAAATTGATGCAAAACTAGCAAATGCGAAAAAAATTGAACAAAGACAAATTTTAAAAGTGATTTTTAGCACCAAGACTTATTTGGGAAAAGTAATTTGTGCATATAGACATTTGAAATTACCTCATGAAAAAAAAATCTCATGGATTGCACAAATCAACCACTTATATTTCAACACAATGACCGCGGGGGCGGGGGACGCCACTTGGAAATTTGCTCCAGAGCCCCAAATTTGGAATTGAAAATTTTGCCGCAATCACTCATATTCAAATCAGACACGACACAATGATATTTACCTTGTTTAAAAAATGGCTGAAGAATGCCTTTGGCGTCAGGATCATCCCATTCTAGATCTTCCCACCAATTTACTCGTCCTAAAATGAACTTGAGAGATGGCGGTGCTGTTTTTTTTTTATCGGGAGATGGCGGTGCTGCTGCTTGCAGAGAAAGAGGCAGTCTCTTTACCATGTCACAAGCTTTCACACGCACTTCTTGTATAGCTTCACACACCATCATGCCATTATATATGCTCTTCAATCTTGGTAGGTCTTCTATCCGTAAGATCCGGAGTTTTGGGAAATTGATTGTGTCGATATTATGTGGACCATGGTCCTGGTTACTCATCTCTTCCTTTTTGACTATTATGTCCTCCACTTTATCACAGCAAAATACCCAAAGTTCCTCGAGGTTTGGGAAGTTCTGCAAAATTTGGACGGGGAAAATATACTCCATTTTGCAACAGCGCCTGATAGTCAAACTTTTAAGATTAAAGGAAATGTTTTGCAGTGGGGCAATCCAATCAAAGAGTCCCCTACAGCGGGGTAACTCATGCAATTCAAGTTTCTCGACAGTTCCTAGAAAGATCCGGCCATCTTTTGAGAAGGATGAGTACGAAAAGATGGATTCTAACTTACGACAGTCGTTGAATACACAGTGACGTAAATCTCTGGCATCTTTTAATGATGGAATAGTTGATAAGTCAATGATATTGTGGATATTATAAAGTCCAAAGCAATCCATGTTGGCAGGGAGCACTGGCTGATCGACTACTCCACTTTCAAGAGGTTCAGAATCAGATTCAGATTCGGGATTGATCCATTCGGAATTGATCCGAACTTGTTTTCTGTTTATTTCCTCCCAATAGTCATTTTCTTCTCCCACAATAAGCAAGTAGTTCTCCAACCCTTGGCATTGTTGAGATGTCACATAGCTAGTAAGCTCCGTTATATTGGGAAATTGGACTGCAACAACTTTTAATGCCTTCAAGCATTTGAGATCTTCTGCTGACACTTTTACCTTTGTCCCGTCCAATCTTAGGAATCTTAGTTTTGAGAGCCTACATATCTTGGAGGTAGGAAAGTCCTCTAGGTTGAAGTTACCTGAGAGGTCGAGTTTTACGAGATTAACAAGCTCTTCTATACCTTCTGGTAATTTTTTAACTAGACTCAGAGTCAGTATAAACACTGTCAGAGCCTTCAGATTCTCCAATGACGGCACATTTCTTAGTCTCCAACAACCACCCAGTATTAGAGCATGCAAATTCACCAAGTTGAAGGTAGACTCTGGCAGCGACGTTATAGAGTGATTGTTGGCTAAATTCAAAACTCCAAGAAGTTGCATATGGGTGAAGAAAGAATCTGGAATCTCCGTTAACTCAGTGTCATTCAAAAATAATGTGGTAAGCCGAGGGCAGAATGGTGGTGTAATTGGAAGTTCAGTTATCCTACTGCCCATGAAGGAAATCCTCTCAAGATCCTCCGACCAGTGTCCATATCCTACGCTATCTCTCTCACCAGCTTTTACCATGAATCGAGGATGACTTCTTGTTATTCTTATAGCCATATCTCTGATCGAATCATGCATCTTAACGCATCTTCGAAAGGATATATCGTCAAATCTCTCCAATAAACAGCTACGTGTTAGTACTCCCAATATTGTGTGACCCTTGTCAAACTGTTCTTCTACACTACGGTACGTATTATCAATTATCTTCTCCGCTATCCAATACTCTATCAGCTCGTCTACAGGAATGTTATGGTCTTCCGGATACAAGGAAACATACAAGAAAGACTTCTTGTGCATCTCTTCTCTGAGGCGACTATAACTAAATTTTAGTACCTCAAAAAGCTCACTTTCAGAATCTCTGGCGTCTTTTGTTGAGCTGGTCAATTCAGTTAATGCATTTCTCCATTCACAGGTTTCTTCTAGTCCCTGCAAGCTTCCAGCTACCGTAACAATTGCAAGCGGCAGACGAGCACATTTTTTGGCAATTCGAGCTGCAATATCTTTCACTTCTGTAGCAAGCACCGAGTCATCTTCAACGGCCTTGCTAAGAAATAGTCTCAGCGCTTCTTGCTCTGTGAGAAGCTCTACTTTAACAGTTTTGCACCTCATCTTTTTACATACTTCAAATAATCGTGTAGTTAGCACTAGTTTACACCCATTTTCTATGGTGGGACTCGGAATACCCACGCTCTCCAGAGTAAATGCCTCCCACATATCATCTATGATAAGGACATACCTCTTCCGTCGGCAGAGCTCAGCTTGTAACTTTGCTGCTCTTGTCAAGTCATTGTCATCCAAAGAAAGAATACTCCTACAATTTAGCCCCTTAGCTAAGTCGCTCTGTAGGTTTGTAACGCTGAATGGTTTAGATACTGTGACCCAAACAACGCTATCGAACTTGCCTGTTTCTTTCAAGAGCTGATTGTGAATGTGCGTCATGATGGTTGTTTTCCCGACTCCCCCCATTCCGAAAACTCCAATCCGTCTATCATTCGTATTCATCAAGCTTTCCAAAACTCTCTCCACGTTCCTTGCCTCCGTGGATTCAACAAAATCTTCCATTAGGGGAATCGGCAGTTTACCAATTGGAACTTCATCCACCAACAAATCATTAAAAGCTCTACCCTTTTCTCGGAGTATTTCCACCTCCTGAATCTTCTCGGTGATATGCTTTCCCTGTAGACATGAGAAGGAATTACTTTCTCCATCTATTTCTTGGTCAAGTCTTTGCAATTTGTCCTTTAACAATTGCACATCTCTAACCCAAACTTTGACTTCTGTCTTTGGTCTTTTCCATGGCCGGTGCTCTGCATTAGTAATTTGTCTATTTATGTCATCCTCTTGAGCGCTCAAGTACATTAACTCTCTCTTGAGAATTTTCATGTTTTTTTCAAATTCCTGCAAAACAAAGAAATTTTAATTCGAATTTTGCAAGAGAAAGAAACGTAACAACTGACTTGCAGGAATTATGTTGCTTAACAATTCATTCGAATTAATTTTCAATACTAGATGAATTGCATTTTTTTTTTAATGTAAAGATAACTCTTTAGTTGGTTCGTTTGATCCACATCGTTAGGGCAAAAGGAAAAACTCAACATCCATCACCAACATCATTTACTTTGCACTCTTCTTCTCCTAAAGTAGTTGAAAAAAAGTTGCCTTGCCAAACAAACTAATCCATTGGGTCCTTTGGCAACTTTTATAATATATGGGAGAAAACTAGCAGAGCTTCATGCGAAGGTGTGTTGGGAGGCCCTAGCACGCCCAAATTTTGAATATTATAGAACATGAAATTGTAGTAAAAAGAAATTATCTCCAATTAAGTTTGCTCTTTTATTCAAATAATATTTCTTCAATCTTTAACTATTTCTCCTAATTGCTTCATAAAACATAACCAATGACAAGTATGTGGCTGTTCTAGTTATAGAATTTGAATAATGTGTTTTGGGATGCTTCTTGATTTTATTTTTATGCCAGATTACGACTACCGTAAACAAGAATGTCTTATTAAACCATTTGTAACTTTGTTATTTGTTTATATATAACATGTAATCCGTGGATAAAACCGGAACCGATCCGTGACTCGCGGATCGGATTGGAACCGAACCGTGAGACTTTTGGTCCGGACACGAATTGTATTTTCTAAAAACTGTGACTCGCGGATTAGGATTAGATTCATGCCAATCCGATCCGATCCAATCCGGACCGTGTACACCCCTATTCCACATATCAAAAGAACATCAACTCTAGTTGACCTATCTTTTACCCACGAATAAAACGCTTCGTTCAAGAATCTATACTTACTTGATGGTGGGCAACCCTCAGGTGACTGCCAGCTAGCATTCTTTTGATTGTACCAACAATTTCCCCAATGAACTTGGCTTCATACCTAAAAGTTGAATTTAATGTGGCAAACAGAACACAACATATCAGAAAAGATTTGAAATAAAAATCAAAGTTCCATGCAGATTTTCAAACAAGTGACTACTAACCACAGTTTTAGGCAAATTATTCTTTCCCTTTCCTTTTCCATAATTAAGAGTGCGACAAATTACAAATACCTCCCTTAAGATATGTTTACGATACAGTTTTCCCCCGAAATTACACACCTCCCTTTTCATTGGTTGAAACTGTTGTGCCCACGGGATCCAAACCAAATACCCGAAACACATACACATAGACAAACAAATATTTTACGTGGTTCCCCAAACTCGGGTACTTCACGGAGGCATACCGGAGCAATTATTCAAATACTGGAAATATCAGGAGCTTTACAAGTGACTGTCTCTCACTACAGACTGATTTTCTACATTGCTCATACAAAAACAGACCTCACAAATCTCTGTCACGCAGAGTTACAAGTCTTCCTCTCGGAGATGCAAAACACAGAAGCAAGAGGCTTCTCTTATAGCCTTACAAGGAGCTTCAATTGCTCCGGGAAATCAGGGATAAAACACTGAGGAAAGTAGTGCACCAATGAGATGATAATGCTCCACTTTGTCTCCCACCTCCTTCAATCAAGGGGCAAGCAGATGGGAGCCACACCCCACAATACCAACAGTAACCTTCCGAGGAACTTAGCGGAGAAAAGAAATTTTCACCGATGCCCTCACCCCTTCAAACCAAATTACAAATACTCTTGCTTTCCGTATCACTTTTTTCCCACCTCCTGCCAGTAACACACACACACAATCTCTCTCTCTCTCTCTCTCTCTAAATTTCTGCCTCATAACAGCCACCACTAACCACATACCTTTATCTCTCTTTAGCCAATCGTTTATACTTGTTGTGCAATAGCCATCCTACAAGTAGAAGATGAATTTATGAAATGGAACACCATCGCCTAACGAACCGTCATAGAAAAAATGAACGAAAACACATTACCCTTTTCATGACTTCCATTACCCCTAGATTTGTTGTGATGCAGACAACCTTCAGCAGTACCGGGGTATGGGGGCGGGAGCCCTCAGAGAGATGATTTGGTTGAAGAGCTTTTTGGAGGAGTTGCGTTTGAAGCAAGAGAACTACGTACTTTTCAGTGACAGCCAGAGTGCTATAAACCTTGCCAAAAATCCAGTATTCCATGCCAGGACGAAACACATTGATTTGAGGTACTATTTCATTCGTTCGCTTTTGGAGGATGGGGATTTGTTGCTAGAGAAGATTTTGGGGGACAAGAATCCGGCAGATATGTTGACCAAGTCTGTTACTGTTGAGAAACTTAACTTCAGTTGGCCTTCATGCTTGAAGAGATGATGGGCCTGGAGCCACACCAAGAGGAGTCAGATGACTACGTCCATATTGATTGAGATTATTTAAGTTTTGCAGTTGTTTGTTTGATGATGCTTCGGTTATCTTCAAGTGGGAGATTTGTTGGGGTGCAGACAATCTTCAGCAGTACCGGGGGTATGGGGGCGGGAACCCCCAGAGAAAATAGTGTCCTGCAGTTCGGAGTGCGACTTTAGGAGCATTCCGGACTGCAGCGAAAACGATATTTGAGGGACCTTGGTGTGTAATTTTGGCTATAGACCCGACCTAATTATTTCGCTGTTAGTGTGTAATTAGATTAATATGTTTTTCAAAGAAAACAGAGTTAGAGAGGCGAGAGAAAACGTAGATCTCAGAGAGATTGCGAGAAGACTTGTACTCTTGATTTCGATTTCATAGTGGACTGGTGTGGCTCCCGTGGTTTTTCCTCGCGTTGAGGTTTTCCACGTATATCTGTTGTCTCGCTTTTCTTTCCGTTTTTCATTACGCACGATTACTTATTTTTCTGTTCTGTGATTCATTGTTTCCAAGATCCGTAGAAGTGTTGTGGGATTGCGAAAATCCTAACAAGATTGTCACTACCAAATGCCGAACAATACCACGAGGTCGAGGCAGCAAAATCCCACAACCATTAAATCAACATAGTAGTCATACTAAAGTCCGCATATTCCCAACCTAAAGAAAATCTGTATTCAATTTGCCACAAACAAAATCATAAAGAAACGAAGATCATTAATGATTTAGTCTTTTTTTGCTAAATCCTACTATATACGGAACGGAGAGGACAATCAACAGAGTTGGAAAAGAAAACAGAGCACAGGATAAGAAAACTCAAAGTGGGTACATATAGATAAAGCAATAGTCATGAATTGAATTTTATGACGTGTAAATTACCCGTCACATTGATTTTGCGAAACCATGCCTTTCATCCTCGCAACATCTTTAAGCGCCTCACTCCATCCCTTCACTTCCTCTTCCGTCACTTTCTTTTCCTCGAAATGTAGATTTTTGGCTTGTTGCTTAATTTCCTGCGGATCCACCTCAAAGAACACAGGCAAAACGAAATGATCCAATGTCTTTACGTGTTCGAGAATCAGCTGGAGTTCAAACAAGCACGCGGTCGAATTGGCGTAATTTTTAGACAACACAATGACCGACATCCTCGAGTTCATAATAGCTTTCCGCAACTCAGGTTTGATAAATTTACCCTTGGGGATCTCGTCGTCGTCTCTGAATGTATGAAACTTCGCTTGCTTCAAATTCTCATAAAGGTGATCGGTGAACTTTTTGCGGGTGTCTAACCCCCTAAAGCTCAAGAAAACATCGTATATATCTGTGAATTCAGAATTCGAAGAGGAAGCCATGGATGAATGCCTAACTTGAGCTATGAGATTGGATCAAATTGATTGTTTTATACACCTCTTCATCGTTACAATTCAACGCTTTGAACCATCGTAGTTTTGAAAAACTTCGTAAGTGAAGCTCTCAAAATGCTCACAAACCTCAAGACAGCCTGGAAGAAGAAAGCCGATCAAAAAAACATGGAAGAAGAAGAAGAACTTGGGGGGGCTGTGCACGATGATGTGCACCCTCGGCCGTTGGATCGTGTTTTGGACGGCTCGAATGCGTTCAATAATTTTTCTATAATTTTTATTTTTTTTTACCGGTAAAAAATCAAAACACATCCGAGCCGTCCAAAACACAATCCAATGGCCCGAGGGGTGCACAGCTCACCAATCCAAAATTGTTTATCAATGGCAAGATGATGACTTCTCGTACCTTAAATCGATGGGCGGGATAATGATAATAGCCCGACATGTTCTGCCAAAAATATAAAATAAAACGAATTTAAACGAAAACGAAACATGCATGAAAAACCTATAATCCAATTCAAGCAAGGGGCAAAATCAATTTCAAGCTGCAAAAATATAATGTAAATTTCATTTCGGCCCCTAAATTTTCACCCAAATGTCTCATAACCATTTATATTTCATTTTATTTCAGTTAGACACATATAGTTACGCAACCACCGATCTAAATCTGAATCTGACCAATTTCTATCGGAACTATAGTCACTGGGGTCAAGTACCGAGAGCATATGAAGTTTGTTTTTCATCATTCGTAATGAAACGAAATAATCATACCAAAATGCTGACTCAAAGTAAATATTTATTCATACCCACAGTTTTCTTTGTGAATTTTGAAATCTATAAATGATAACCTCAACTATGATTCTAGGAAAAAATTGTAACATTCGTTTGACGAAATGATAGGAACAAAAAACATTAAATTTTCAAAATGCAATACTCAAATTAACCCAATCATTAGTTAAACTCAAACTTAGTTTTCATGAAGCGTTCAATATTGTAATATTCCCTCCATCCCAAATTGCTTGCCCAAACTTTCTAAATTTCAATTTTTACCCCTAAACTATTGATTTCTTACTCAATTAGACACCTAAAGTCAAAATCTATCAAATTGCTAACAGGCTTTGCTGATGTTGACGTAGAACTCCGTTAAATATGCTTATGAGGTGCTAAATCCCACTCAAAATGTGACAAGTGTCTCAACTCCCCTTCTCTCTCTCTCTCTCTCTCTCTCTCTCTCTCTCGCACACACACACAAGAGAGAGAGAGCATATCCTATAAGGGCTCCCTTATATAAGCTACGGTGCGGAATTTTTTGTTCAAGATCAAATTTCGACGATCCGAATCGTTAGATGTGTTTAAAACGTGTTTTTCAGGTCTACTACGGGGATTCGCAAAAAAAAAAAATTTACCCGGAAGGGCTTGATCGAGCTGTTTTCAATAAAAACTGTTATTTTTTTTGGTGATTTCCCGTGTGGACCTTAAAAACATGTTTTAAACGCGTTGAACGGTTCTAATCATTGAAATTTGATCGAAAAAGTTGAGAATTGGGTGAGGTCCGCACAAAATGGCCCTTGAGATATATATATGGGGGCGGTTCCATTAACACAACGAATAACACAACATTTGACACAAATTTTTTTTTGTGAACCCCACGCGAATGATCGGAGCCGTTTAATTTATTTAAAATATGTTTTTAAAATTACTTGTAAAAGATCAACTCATTTGAATATCAGTAAGGGCTTGATCAGTTCATCTAGTTGATTTCTGTCAGATTTTACAAGATAAATTTGAATGAACCGATCAAGCCTTTACCTGAGTTGATTTTTTACAGGTAATTTTAAAAACATATTTTAAATAACTTGAACCGGTCCGATTGTAAGCGTGGAGCTCTGATTATTGTTGTGTCAAATATTGTTGTGTCAAATGTTGTGTTTTCTAGTCCACACCTCCCGTTAATAAGGAAAAAATGATTTTTTTTGTGTTGCAAATTATTTTTGGAAAATCCAAGCCGTCCAATGTGTTCAGAAGGTGTTTTCAAGGGTCCACGCGGGAAATCTTCAAAAAACAATACCGGGAAGGGCTTGATCCAAGTAGTTTTCGCAAAAACTGTATATATATATTTTTTGCGAAAACTGCTTGGATCAAGCCCTTCCCGGTATTTTTTTTTGAAGATTTCCCGCGCGGACCCTTGAAAACACCTTCTGAACACATTGGACGGATCGGATCGTCAAAAAAATATTTGGATCACCGAGGTCCGGAAGTCCAGAGGCCGGACTAGAAGTGCCCTGTATATATAGGCTCACTTCTAGTCCGGGATCCGGGATTCCGGACCTCCATGTTCCCAATATTTTTTTGACGATCCGAACCGTCCAATGTGTTTAAAAGGCGTTTTCAAGGGTCCCCGCGAGAAATCATAAAAAAAAATAAATAAATACCGGGAAGGGCTTGATCCGAGCCGTTTTTCACATTCAAAAATGACCGGGAAAGACTTGATTTGAGCATTTTTTCATAAAAAAAAACTCTACATATGAATTTTTTTTTTTATCAAAAAGTGATCAGGCCAGTTTTTTTTTTTTTTTGTGTGTGTGTGATTTCCCGCTTGGACCCTTAAATACACTTTTTAAATACATTGGACGATTTGAATCATGTAAATTTGAAACAGGAAAGTGAGGTGTGGACAGAATCTGCATTTTAAAGCTGTGGATTGGATCCTAACTGCGCACGCGCACACACACACATGCTAATGTACCAACACAAATCCCCGCTCTTAAGAAAAGGTCATGTGTCCTAAATTTGTAGTGCCTCAATTTAAAGTCATGTCATTTTGTATAAATTTTGCATATTACAAAGCATCATAAGGTCACATCCTATTATGCTAAATCATGAAAAAACTTCTGTTGTAATTAATTTCAAGGGCAATATTACTTATGATTTACTTAATTATATGGTATAATGACTTTTTGTTTTGAAAGTTAGATGGTGTAACGGTTGTGAGAACGCCAAAGTGGAACTTCCATACATGCCAATTTTCAATAATCCGAAAACATATTGCCTAACACATACGCAGAGCCGGCCCTAGGCATAGGCCGACAAGGCGGTCGCTTAGGGCCTCCGGTTTTTGGCTCGGAAATAGGGCCCCCAAATACTAGATCTTAATAAATATTATATATGCCGAATGTCTTGCATGTGTAGTTGGCTACGGTGGATAGAATCGTGTTGTGTATCCTTGATGACAAGGGTTCGATTCCTCTCTACTTCAGTTTCCATGCGCAGAAACGTAAATTTTTTCCCAAGTTTTACGGGAAAAAAAAGGGCTCTTGAGTCGGCTGGCGAAGGGCTCGAACTCGAACCAGCGTTTCAAGCCAACCAACACTGAACCAGCTTTCTTATGATTTAAATGGAACAACTAATATATATAAAAACACGTTAGAGGCCCCATTATGAAATTTTGCTTAGGGCCCCGGAAATCTCAGGGCCGGGCGTTACAATCACATATTAAAATTGGTCTAAATTGTCTCAACAAAAGAATCACTAAATAGTCATGTTATATGTGTTAGTCCTACTCCTAGTAACTTCAATCCTAGCTATCTTTAAAAACACACATTGCTACAATCTTTAATTATTTCTCTCTCTTAATCTTCGCTCTCCACTTTTCTCTCTCCTACAATCTCAAAACAAAATACCAAATCCTAAAACAATCAGACGATAAAAACATTTATACCGGAATTGTGTAAACCGATTACTGTATTTGGAGAATTTTGTACAATCCACTCTAATTCATTTGGTGTAACTTGTGAGTTAATATATTTGAATCATTCGTTTAACGATAATGGAGGCTGATTTTTTTTTTTTTTTTTTTTATAAAAAAGACCGAACCACTCTTTTTAGCTTGGTCTGTCCTCATGGTTCGCACAATATCTACAATTTGGTAATGCCACAAACAGAGAGCAATTTTTTTGAATTATTTTGCTTCTGCAAAACACAAGCAAGAGAAAAGAAAAGCAAGATGAAGCTGCAGGAAATTACTACTACAAATTAAAGAACAAAACAGAAACAGAAGAAGAATATGCATCCCAATTGAAAATTGGTATTAATATAATGGGGAAAAAACAGACAATAAACCCACATACCTTAAACCAAAGAGAGCAGATAACAGCTCGATATGTTCTGCCAAGAAAAAAAAAAAAAAATCAAAACGAATTGAAGTCTAAACAAAAATAACATGAAAATTCTCATAATTGGAATCTCGATTTTTGTAACATTCATAGCAGAAGAAGACAGCCCAGTTCTCTATTGTTGGGTTTCAATTTTTTTTTTTGGGTGTTTTTTTTTTTTTCTTTTTTCAACTTTTGGTTGAATCCCCTTCCCCGACTTGATCAAGTTTCTCAATAAATTTGTTGCCGTTTCAAAAAACCAAAAAAAATCAACCCATATTGCAAAATTAGTTTGAGACGGCCAAAATAATAAATAAATACTAATAATAACAGGCTTAATTAATTAGAATGCTACATCAAGAATGATATTCGAAATCACAAAAATTAAGCTTATCAAAATACTCCCCACACATGTCAAGCACATTAGACAAAGGGAAAACGATGTGAAAAGTGGACAACGGGTTTGTGTCGTCACGGCCGTCTAAATAAATCTGAACCATTTGTTGGCGAACAGATCTGAGCTGTTCATGGCTCACCACGGACAGCCGTAACTGACCAGCATTCATGCCATCCCCTGTTATGTGAAAACTGAACCCAAAAGTGAAAATTTGAGTTTTGTCTTACCTTGCGGCGAAGTAGCAACAGATCAGTTAAATTGTAGTGGAGATTCCAAATATCTGATGAAGAAAGAGATCAGGAAAGGATGAGGGAAATGGGTTTCAGAAGTTTGATTGGATTGCAAAATGTATGTGAACAACGGAGGAGATGAGGGTGAGAGGTGAACTGGTTGGAAAGGCCAAGGAAGGAACCAGGAAAAGTCGTCGAGTCAACAACTGAAGACGTTTGCTCCCCGTGTTTGGACTTAAATCAATTTTGAGAAAATTTTGGGTGTGGATTGGGTAGGAAGTAGGAACACCTGGACGGGGTGCCCAGCACCCAATTCGAACCCGTCCAAACACATTTTGGATGACTCAGATCTGATGAGTAAATTTACTCCCAAAAATACGAAAATGCCACCCTCAAATGTGAGCCGTCCAAAACATGTTTGGACGGCTCGAATAGGGTGTCAAGCACCATGTGTCCCTACCCAAGCCGCACCCAAAATTTTCTCATCAATTTTAACCCTAGTTTTTCGTTTGATTAAATGGTAATTCCGTAAAATCAAAGTGTTGATTTTAGCAAATGAAAGTGGGTTGACTTTAGCAAATGGTTTCCTAATGTACTAAAATCATGAGATTCCCATTTGATACTAAATTTGTATTTTTGTTTTTAAAGCTTTACATTTTTGAAATACATTCTTTAATCTTTATTGTTAGCCTTGACCTGAGGAGAAAATCTACAAAGTTTAGTAAGTAATTACACATTTTATTACTCCCACTGTCCCACATTGTTGGTCTTGGATCCGGGGTGGGTGTTGTGCGGTGTGGTGTTGTGCGCCATGTTATGCGGTAAAACGACGTAGTTTTTGCCACACCTCTGAAGCTTCCAAAGACCTCGTTTGGAATAAGGAAAAAGCCAATACAAAGTGCCTAAACCCTAAACCCAAAGTGCCTAAACTCAAAGCGCCTAAACCCAAAATGCCTAAATCCAAGTGCCTAAAACCACTATATCCTACCACAAAGAGCCTAAATCCCCTAAATTTGAACCTCAAAATTAACTCTTCAAACAGGGCATATTGAAGTGTACCAAGAAAATGAACAAAACTACGTCGTTTTGCCGCACAACACGGCGCACAACATGTACCGCACAACACCTCCCCCGGATTCGTTGGTCTTGTGCAGATTTTAATGCTGTAATATTTTAATTGTTTATATCTTTCAATTGATATTAAATTTTATGTGCAATACGAATCTTATTTACAGATTTCAATTAGTCCTACTACATAAAGTTATTAAAATTTCCAAGACTACTGTAGATCAAAAGATTTGAAAAATTAAAAATTTCATTGAAAATCTGAGACAGCTTGTGCATACTCGATTAATTTTAGTTTATTTTTTTATAACCGGAGACAGCTTGTGCATACTCGATTAATTTTGGAGTTTTGAAATCAACAACCAAGCAAAACTTCAGCGGCTCCAAGGTTTAAATTGTTTGATTTTTATGTGATTTGATCTACGACATCTTGGTCAAACCCCTAGGGGATTGGATCCGAGGGCCCGTAGAGCCCCGAAGCACTACAAGGTTGTAGTGTTTTCAATGGTCTGGATTTGCGGATGCTTTTTAATCGGTAAGAAAGCATCTGCAAATCCAGACCATTGATTGTCAAGTTAGATGGTTGTGGTTCTACAGGGCTCCAAGGTTCTAAAACTCACTAGGCGCTCCCAAGGCAGTCAGGCACCTTCTAGCTTCCATGGTCGAGTACTCGGGTCTAGTCGAGATGGTCAGTCTAGTCGGACTAGTTGGCAAGAGTCCTTCTAGTGCCTAGGCGGCGAGTACTCGGCCTGCTACACCTTCTTTTAGAACACTGCGTAACGGTTACACTGCGACAGTTGAGTAATTTGTCGTGTGTCGGGGGTAGTTCATAATTTCCCAAACACGAGGGACAATCTATAATTTCTAGAAACCTCAGGGGTAATTTTTGTAATTTGCCTTTTCTTTTCAAGGCATGGCACAATACATTAAAAAAAATAAAAATGAAAGAGAACATGAAAAGATTATAAAAAAAAGAACATAAAAAGATATCCGACGGCTGAGATCAGTGCACTGAGCGGATCTCTCAGTCGTGTTTTTTTTCATGTATCAAACACTTTCCTTTTTTTCATTCTTTGGATTGTGCTTTGGTTCTCTCTTTCTTTTTCCCTTTTTTGGATTGCCATTTGCGTTCACTGAAAACCGAAAAGTGACTTCATTCTTCTCCAAATAGTAGTAGAAAGTGCCAAAGCGGTAAGAGCATCCTTATGTGGCTCAAGTAGAGAGCAAAGTCTCCAAAAACCTTAAAAATCAGGTTCCTCAAATGCCTCTCAAATTTGCTACAGAATCGGACTCTCTATTCAAACTTTAACAAGTCACTTTATAAAAAACTCAAAAAATCAGACTCTTTATTCAAAGTTTTACTCTTCCTCACTCCACCTCTTTTGGTGCGTGAACAGTGCCTCCCTAAGTTTGGGGGGTTACTGTAGCAAAGTTACAAAATGTAGCAAATTAGGGAGGCATTTGAGGAGCCTAGTTTTTAAGGGTTTTAGAGACTTTGCTCAAAAGTTAAAGTAGAGAGCCACATATTAATGCTTCAAAAGCTAAAGTAGAGAGCCATATATTGATGCTCTAAGGCGGTGGAAATGGAGCTGCAAGCTCCTCGAAGTTACCCAGATAGTCACTCATGTTTTTTATTGACAAGAGAGGTTTTTAAATACAATACCAACTAGCGTAAAACCCGTGCTATGCACGGGATTTGGGGTTTTGCCTGAGTTTATTCATTTTCCTAAAATTTGTAGTTTTGCGTTATAATCTTTGGAGATTATAAATTTATCTTGATAAGAGGAATCTAAAGAGTTGGAAATTAATAAATAAAGTTTAAAATTTTATTGAAGACAAAACAATACCATTTCTCTCTTCTTTTTTTTATTGTTCTTTAGTGAATTTTTCTAAGTTTTTTGTTACATTTTTTATTTTTTGATTTCTCTTGTAGAGATGTATAAGTAATCACCAAATACTCAAGGAAAAAGTAAAGAAAGATCGAAGGAACGAACGAGGAAAAGTCGTGGAGTCAACGACTGATGACTTTTGCTCCCTGTGTTTGGACTAATTTTGTTTTCAAAGCTTTACCGTTTTTGAAATACTCCTACATTCTTTAATCTTTATGGTTAGTATTGACCTGAGGAGAAAATCTACAAAGTTTAGTAAATAAGTACACATTTTACTACTCCCTCTGTCCCAAATTGTTGGTCTTGTACAAATTTTAATACTATAATTTTTAAATTGTTTATATCTTTCAATCGATAATAAATTATATGTGCAGTACAAATCTTATTTACATATATCAATAAGTTCTACTGCATAAAGTTATTAAAATTTCTAAGACTACTGTAGATCGAAAGATTTGAAAAATTAAAAATTTCATTGAAAATGTGACAGTTTAAAAGATCTCAACTACAACTTGTTCTATTATATAGAGTTTTTGAAATACATTCTAATTGGTTTTTTTTTTATAACCGGAGACAGCTTGTGCATACTCGATTAATTTTGGAGTTTTGAAATCAACAACCAAGCAAAACTTCAGCGGCTCCAAGGTTTAAATTGTTTGATTTTTATGTGATTTGAACTACGACGTCTTGGTCAAACCCCTAGGGAATTGGATCCAGGGGCCCTGTAGAGCCCTAAAGCACTACAAGGTTGTAGTGATTTCAATGGTCTGGATTCGCGGATGCTTTTTAACTGGTAGAAAAGCATCTGCGAATCTAGACCATTGATTGTCAAGTTAGGCGATTATGGTTCTACAGGGCCCCAAGGTTTTAAAACTCGCTAGGCGCTCCCAAGACGGCCAGACACCTTCTAGCTTCCAGGGTTTAGTACTCGGCGCCTAGCCGGGAAATTAGTCGGGATAGTCGGGATAGTCAGTCTAGTCGACAAACGTCCTTTTAGTGTCTAGGCGGCGAGTACTCGGTCTTCTAGACTTTCTTTTAGAAAACTGAGGGCCCCCGAATCCCCAGGGGGATCACAGCTCTAATGGTTTCCTGAGGACTTTTTTCGTTTTGGGTTTTTTCATGGGTAAATTACTAAAACTATCCTTGAGGTTTCTAGAAATTAAAGATTGACCCCTCAAATTTGGAGAATTGCAAATTGTCCCTTATTGCATGAATAATGACACCCTAGGCAAGATGTAGCTATTAGAAAATTCAACAGAATCAAATCCTAATTATAATAGACAAAACTATGCTTTTGTAGCTCGTGAAAAACTATTTTCACACTTCGACAGCTTTTCATTAGCTACAAAAGGATATTTTGGTCCATTATAATTAGGAATTGATGATGTGAGACGGCTTTTGTTAATTTCATAGCGCTTCGCACTGCTATAGTTGAGTAATTTGTCATGCGTCAGGGGGTAGTTCGTAATTTCCCAAACATGAGGGGCAATTTGTAATTTCTAGAAACCTCAGGGTTAGTTTTCGTAATTTACCTTTTCTTCCAGGGAATACAATACATAAAGAAAACATGAAAGAGAACATAAAAAAAGAAGATAAAAAAACATCCGACGGCTGAGATCAGTGCACTGAGCGGATCTCAGTGATTTTTTTTTTTCATGTATCAAACACTTTCTCTTTCTTTTCATTCTTTGGATTGTGCTTCTGTTCTCTCTTTCCTTTTTCCTTTTTTTGGATTGCCATTTGCATTCACTGAAAACCGAAATTACCCAGATAGTCACTCATGTTCTTTTTTTACAAGAGAGATTTTTAAATACAATACCAATGAGTAAAAGTGAGAGAGTGAAAATATTCCAATATTATTTAATTAGACCCGAAATACTAATTATTTTCCTGCTCATTTTATAACCGTAGACAATTTGTTCCTGTTTATCTTTTCAGGTTATCGAGATGCAATGAATTAAAAAAAAAAAATCTGAAAACTTCACCTAAGATAAATTAGTCAAAGATCGTATCTAAATTTTTGTTCCCACTGGGTTTTGTTTTTAATTTGGTGGCAGGCCGCGGTGGAAAATTAATGGTGATAGAGGATGTTGGAGGACAGCGATGGGAAAAGATTTGAAGGACGAAAATTTGGAAATTATATTTACGATTAGTCTGGGAAATAAAGCAAGTCGACGACGATGAAGGATGGTGGTGATTGATGCAAATGGAGGACAGCGATTGGAGACGATTTGAAGGACGGAAATTTTGGGATTTTGTTTACGATTTGGGCATAAATTTTGAGGATTTTGTTTACGTATATCACATAATTGCAGCACGGGACCTTGTATAGCGAATGCGGTGGTTTTGCTATCCCCATGGGTCAGCAGGCACCCCAATCCAAACCGTATAAAAGTGTTTTGGATAGTTCAAATTTTAAATAAAACGCTTTTAGAAAAAAGTTTTATTTTAAATCGGACCGTTGATGGCATTGTTTACTATATGTACAAACTTGTTTGTGTAAAAAAAAATATTTGCAACTCTAAATCTGCGTAGGAGCTTAAATAGGAGTATTTGATATTTTTTGTGAGTTAAGGCTCACGAACAAGTTTGAATTTGTATCAAACCTAAGCAAGTTTATCTCGTCAAAATTGAGCTTGAGCTTGCTAAAAACAACGAACTTGAAGGCTATGTTTGGATGACCAAAATTTTGAGTACGAATAGAAATATGATTATCGAGAATCAAATTCCCGGAAATTAATTTGAGTAGGAATAGGAATATGATTACTAGGAATCAAATTCTGAAAAATTTGATAGCTAGAGTAATTTTATTTTGGTGTTTGGATTAGTTTAGTAATCTTATGCAAGAAACATTTACTTTGAAAATTTATCAAGTCAAAGTTCCCTTTTTAAATATTTGGGCCACGAATCTTAAATTAAGGATCAGATTCCATGGAAAAGGTTTTCCAGAAAATATTTTCCGCCCGAAACAAACGGAGCCTAAATGTTGAAATTATGAAATAAGGCATCACATTTTCATTCCTCCTTGAGATTTCTGCTATCCGAATTGAGCCGAAGGTTCTAAACTTTGGCCCGTTTGCCCAATATTCATAAAACAATTTCAGTATTAAACGACAGGAACACCCCAGTATTCATACAATAATTGCAATCTACACTTCGATATGACCTAATCAACCCTACTATGTCATCGAATCCCCCGTCCTAACTCCGCATTACTATTATGTATCGAAAACTAGGCAGGTGGGGTTAGCTAAATAGCTACTGTTGGGCCGGTCATGGTTCGGGGGGTGTGTGGGTTGTGGGCATTTTTAGGACTGTAATCACGATTTACATGCATAATATTCATGGCAGCAGATTGTAGACAAGGGCATAACGGGTAATTATGTTAAAGAACATAGAGAAAGTGTTTGAAACATGAAAAGACGTTCAAAACTGATAAAATCTGTCTGGTACATTGTTTGAATAGTATACAGAGCGGATTGCATCCGTTTGATGCATTTTCATGTTCATTTTGATGTTTTCTTTTCATATATTATTCCAGAGCTCCAGAACTAATGTTGAGTTCTGCATTTCCGTTTAGTCAATGACAGTTTACTAACGGTTGGGTGAAGTTGGCATTAAAAACTAAAAAGTGTTTCACGTGGGAGGTCAGTGTAGTATTAAAAGCTAAAAAATGTTTCACGTAGGAGGTCAATCTAAAGTGAGTCCTACACAACCCGATGTATACTTTGTGTACACCAATTGGTGTACCCACAGTTTTATTGCTTTGGGGCCCTTTAAATCAGTTCCTTTTTTTATTTGAATCAAATCTAGATAGTTAAATACAGTCAACTTTGCATCTAGAGATGGATTTATCATATTATTCTACTGTTATTTTGTCTATAATGAAATGTTTTTAAATTTAAATTATAATTTTTTTACTTTTTATATTCTCTATTTGAGACGAATCATTAATCTTCAAAAATATTGATGCAAAATTTATAAAGGAAAGATAATAAAATAATCAATCAGAATTATTAAGACAAAACAACTTTAAGTAACTATTGATTTGTCTCACCTCAATTTGCTACACATTGTTGGATGTTTTGACTTTTGGGTTCTGAACTTTGAAGGCCATTACAAATTTTTATATTTCTACACTATTTATGACTGCCATTCCTTACCCCATTCTGTTATTTTTGAGCACCAAAAGCTTGAAAGTTTGAAATAGACCTATATATTCAACAATTTTGAGGAGTACTTTGGACTCAATTATTTTTATTTTCTTATTTCCTTTGAATTTTTTTATCAGTGGTGTTAATTTTTTTCTATTTCGATTCACACTGATGAGGAAAAGCCAAAAGAAAAAATAATGGTCATGGTTTAAAAATATTCACTAAAGACAAAATACTTCAAAAGAAAACTTTTTTGCATTATTTTTTGTGTTTTCTAATTTTTTTTTATCAAAAAGCCAGACAAATTCATAATTAACAATACAAAGAAACTTTTTTATAATGAATAACAATTAATTTAGTCCAAACTCCACGTTATCGAGAGGGAAGTCACCGACAAATATGGAGATATTACTTTGCTAAAGATTGTACCTTTCCTCTAGAATACTTTCATAGGCGATATCGTATGCGTCGAGAGTTGTTCCTTCGCATTTTGAAGGACGTTGAAGCATACGATAACTACTTTGTTCGAAAAAGGGATGCTCTTGGACGTTTGGGGTGCTCTTCATTACAAAAGGTTACGGCAGCGGTACGTATCCTTGCATATGGATATTGTTCTGATAATGTTGATGAGTACTTAAAGATTAGCGACAGTACTGCTATTGAAAGCTTAAATCACTTTTGCAATGCTATAATTGCATTGTATGAAAGTCAATACCTTCGCTCGCCTAATGAACAAGATGTTGCACGTCTACTTCGTGAAGGAGAAGAAAGAGGTTTTCCGGGTATGCTTGGGTCCTTGGATTGTATGCACTGGGAATGGAAGAATTGTCCCACCGCATGGCACGGCACGCATAGGGGTCATCATCATCATAAGCCTACCCTCATATTGGAGGCAGTTGCATCACGCGATCTCTGGATTTGGCATGCTTTCTTTGGTATGCCAGGTTCAAAATTTATGTCTTTATTTTATTTATCTTGTCTTTGAAACAAAGAGCATAATTGATTCATTTTAAGAACAGAGGTTTGTTGGGTCTGTGGGTTTTAAAAAACAGAGGTTCATTTATATTATTACCCTTGCAACAACGGAAATCTTGCAACAACGGAAACATTTTTAAATTTTGAACTCAACCGGTACACTTGGTCCCACAATATTCCCACAATCCGTCCCTTCTCTCTATCTCTCTCCTTAAGTACATCCCCAAATTTAGGTAGTCATTTAGGGCACTTTAGGTAGTGAGGGGTGCCACATAGGATTTTAGGGAGCCAACTTTTGTGCACTAGAGAACATTTTTTGAGGTTTTCTTAGCTAACTAGTTAGGGCACTTTAGGGAGCCTTTTTAGGTAGTGCACTAGAGATGCCCTTATTATGTATCGAAAATCTATGCATTAGTGTGGGTTTAGCTACTGTTGGGCCGGTAACAGTCCGCATGGGGGAGTGAGGAGAAATTTTTCAGTGTCGGGTGGGTATTGCCCACGTGGTACCCGCTCGGCAATCTCAACCGTTCAAAACGCAATCCGACGGTCCGGAAGAGGAGAGAGAGTAGTTTGGTGAGAGGAGAGAGAGGGAATCAATCTCAGCCGTCCAAAACACTTTTAGACGGCCGAGATCGTGCTCGGCATGGCCACGCGGTACCCATTCGGTACCCAAAAAATTTCCGGGAGTGAGGGAAGAGGAGGACTGATGTGGGCATTTTTAGGACTGTAATCATGATTTATTACATGCATATTCATGGCAGCAGATTCTAGACGAGGGAGGGTATAACGGGAATTATGTTAAAGAACTGATTTCAGCATTTCCGTTTAGTCAATGACGGTTGACTAACGGTCGGGTGAAGTTGGCATCAAAAAGTGTTTCATGTGGGAGGTCCGTTTAATATTATAAACATTAGGGGGTGCCAGTGATTTTTAGATACCTCAGGGGAGGTCAGTGAAATTAACCCTAATTGCAATCTAAACTTCGATATGACCTAATCAACCCTACTCTTTCATCGGAATCCCCCGTCGACCTCTCTCTCTCTTCTCGGACGCAGGCAGATCTCTCTCTCTCTGAACAACCGCAGTCTCTTCCAGTGTTATTTGCTTTTCAGGTCAGTTCAAGAATCGCATCGACGACTCCTATTCCTGCTAGATTTTCGGTGCTAATTTGTTCTTATGTGATACACTGGTTAGCATTGGTTATTACTATCTTTTTTCATGAGTGTGATTAGTGTGTTCTGACTTCATTAATGTTAAGCTTGTCTCAATTGTAGAAGTAAATGGCTGTTCTTCTTAGCTGTTAATTGAAAACCATCCGCCGTTCTTTTCCGTTTTGTTCGTTTGTTTGCTTGAAATGGTTGTTTCCATTCAGATTAATCTATTCAAGGTTCTTTCAAAATTTCCTGTTGTAAGAACATATTAAAGACGTGCAATTGTTTTTTTTTTTTTTTTTGGTGGAAGCATAAGAACCTTATTCATAGCAAGAAAAGTACGACTGTGCTATCGCCCTTACATAAAGGGAAGGGCGCCGCCGGCCATGAGCAATTTGTTGAAACCCACTAAGATTTAAGTTTTGTTTGTTGCCCTCCTTCTCGCAAAGATAGTCCACCCGGAAAAGTCATGCAATTTTCGGCTAAAAGATTAAAGTACTTTCGTGCGTAAACTTGTTGAATTTCTTGACATCAAAAGTAACAATGAGAGATCTTCAATTAGAGAGAAAAGACAAGGGCGTGATTACTTGATGGTTGAGGTTGTTTTCATTTTTCTCTAGTATTCTTGTCTGCTGAGAGAAGCTTTTAAAGTATCCAAAGGAAAAGTTTAACTTTAGCCTCCTCCAACATGAATATTGGTATCTGTTTAACAGAAGTTATTCGGTGGTCTTGCGGCGTTAACTCACAATTTACATTGCGCCACATGTTATTTTGTCTCCCAGAACACCAACATAAAATTCATTGGTCACACATTATTGAAAAACCACTCTTCATATGGAGCACCACGTGGCAATGCCTCAGTGCATTGGATAATTTTACCTGTATCACTTGAGTTTAGAGGTACTGACTTCTTTTCAGTATGCATGTAACTTTGTGCTCGTGGTATTATTAGTCTTGTGACACTGAGTGTTACCAAGTTATTTTGATGATCCAAGTTAAGAAATTTAGAGATAAGGTAATGAAATGTAGAGATAAGTTTTTTTGACTATAGCACGTTTGCCACATGTTTGCCATGCCTGAATGTAATTCTATTTCCTTTGTGCTCATTTCAGTGTTATGTGAGCTCATATATCTTTCCCAAGTTCACCTAGAGGGTTTCAGGTTTGACCTGCATATCCATTTCTTGACAAGTTCCTCTTAAAGCATCATTGGTCTTCCGTGCGCAAAAAATTTGAAGGCTGTGGTGCTGAAAATAAGGAGCTTTTAATTAATGTGCTAGCTCATGGATGATTACAACTTCGTTGTTGGTCAAGAGTTCCCTGATGTGAAGGCATTCCGGAGTGCAATTAAAGAAGCTGCAATTGCACAACACTTTGAGCTGCGTATTGTGAAAAGTGACCTGATTCGCTACTTTGCAAAGTGTGCCACTGAAGGATGTCCATGGCGCATCCGTGCTGTGAAGCTTCCTAATGCCCCCACCTTCACAATAAGAAGCATTGAGGCGACGCATACTTGTGGAAAAATAGCTCAAGATGGGCATCATCAGGCTTCTGTGGATTGGATAGTGAATTTCATAGAGGAACGACTTCGTGATAACATAAATTACAAACCGAAAGACATTTTGCATGACATCCATAAACAGTATGGGATCACAATTCCATATAAGCAAGCTTGGCGTGCTAAGGAGCGTGGGCTTGCAGCAATATATGGCTCCTCCGAAGAAGCTTATTGCCTCCTCCCCTCATACTGTGAACAAATAAAGAAATCAAACCCAGGAAGTATTGCAGAGGTTTTCACTGTTGGTTCAGATAACAGGTTCCATCGGCTCTTTGTATCGTTCTATGCTTCCATTCATGGCTTTCTAAATGGTTGTTTGCCTGTTGTTGGCCTTGGGGGAATCCATCTTAAGAGCAAATACCTTGGCAGCTTACTTTCAGCCACTTCCGTTGATCCGGATGGTGGGTTGTTTCCCCTTGCTTTTGGAGTCGTTGAAGTTGAAAACGATGAGAGCTGGATATGGTTCTTGTCAGAATTACACACAGCCCTAGAAGTGCACACACAGAAGATCCCACAGCTTACATTTTTATCGGATGGTCAAAAGGGTATTGTAGACGCTGTAAAAAGGAAATTCTCCACTTCTTCTCATGCATTTTGCATGCGACACTTGAGTGAAAGCATTGGGAAAGAATTCAAGAATTCAAGGCTTGTCCACCTTTTGTGGAAAACTGCATATTCCACCACTACAAGGGGCTTCAAAGAGAAATTGCAAGAAATTGAGGAGGTTTCGTCTGAAGCTGCGAAGTGGCTTCAACAATTTTCACCTTCCTGTTGGGCGTTAGTCTATTTTGAGGGAATACGGTATGGTCATCTCTCCTCAAATATAGAGGAGTTCCACCGTTGGATTCTTGAAGCAAGGGAGCTACCCATAATTCAGGTGATTGAGCAGATCCACAGTAAATTGATGGCTGAGTTTGAAGAACGGCGTGCAAAAAGTCAATTGTGGGATTCCATGCTCACCCCAAGTGCTGAGAATCGCATGGTGGAGGCGATCAGCCGTGGTTCCACATATCAGGTCCTCCGATCAGACGAAGTAGAATTTGAGGTCCTATCGGCCGAAAGATCAGACATCGTGAATATCGGGACGCACAGTTGTTCCTGCCGTGATTGGCAGCTATACGGAATTCCGTGCTCGCATGCTGTTGCGGCTCTCATATCTTCTAAAAAAGATGTGTATGCATTTACTGAGAAGTGCTTTACCGTAGCTAGTTACCGCGAGGCATACGCTGAGGAATTAAACCCGATTCCTGGAAGAATTGATTGGAACAGGGAAGGTGAGGCTCCTCCTATGGATGATGATTACATGCGGTTTGTGCGACCGCCCAAGTCCCGCCGACTGCCTGGGCGGCCGGAAAAGAAGCGTATTTGTGTGGAAGACCTTAATCCCAAGAAGCATACTGTTCGTTGTAGCCAGTGCAACCAAACCGGACACTATAAGACAACTTGCAAAGGAGTGGCAATGGGAGTATAGAACAGTTTTAGGTATGCTTGATGAACTAGTTGATATGATATTGAGGAGGCTTTAGTGGTTGGTTTGACTTGGGGATTACCATGTGAAGTAGGGTGTCTTTGTTGTGTTTATAATGTAGTATAGTCTTTGTATCATGAAATAGGGTTTATTGCAGGGGGATTTTTGTTTGTTCAATTTATTTGAATTGTATTAGAGCTTTTTGTTACACAATCATGCAATATAATGCAGATGATCTTGAAAAACCTCTGCAATTTTGATTTTTGAGTTTCTTTGGCAAGCTATAGATCATGATGACTTACAATGAATTTTCAAAGAGGCTTGGGCAACTGCCGATGTCTTGAGTAGAACTTTCTGCATGATTTACACCAAGTCCAATATTTTTGACCTGCATACTTGGATTTAAGTGCACAAAAGAGCCTTCTGTATTTCTTGGGCATGAACTGTAAGCATGACTCCAGGAGATGAAAAGTTACAAGGAATCACAGTTTCCCAGCTGCACCAAATTTGAGCCCCCTGGCTCAACCAGCATACGGCATATGCAATTTGAGAATCAATTCTGTCAAAACACTTTCTTGAACACCATTTGTTTCTTTTTCTTTTTTTTTTTCCCTTTCAAAAATCGGTTTCAAGAAAACAGCTATAGAAAGAGTTTAATGGGATTCCACAATTGAACCCGCGGAAGAAATTTTGAAAACTGCAACCAAGGGAGTAACAAAACTGCAATTGTTTTCTCTAGATGTTTTGCAATCATCCCAAACAATCATTTAAGAGTGTGTCACTGAAGTAGTAATGCCTATGTGAGTTCTCCAATGGATTTTATGAGATAAAATGAGAAATCTCATTTTAGTTGGTGTTTTATGGAGGGGTGATAAAATCACATCGTTGTGTTTGGTTGAGAGTTTTGAGAAGATTTTTTTGAGAAATATTTTTGAGATAGTGTTTGGATGAGTTTTTGGAAAAAGTAATAATTAGAGAGGTGTAATAATAAGAGAGAGATAGAGAGAGAAATGAGAATAATGATTGGAGAGAGGGGTATGAGTAGAGAGAGAAAAGTGATTAATGATTGGAGAGATGAGAGATGGGGAAAGAATCTTTTTGGAAAATGTTTTAGAAATGCAAAGTGAACAAAGTTGTTTTCTCAATAGATAAAATCAACCTTGTTTTCCCACAATGGGTTTCAAAAAAGGAGGATAAAATCACTCCTTCATTTTATCTATTTGTAAAGGATGGTGATAAAATCAAATTTTATCAACCAAAAATCCATTCAAGAACTCACCCAGAAATGTCAAAGAGGCAGTGAGGCCTTGTTCTTGAATGGATTTTCTCTCATAAAATTTAGTTTTGATAAAATCTAACATTCTCAACGGATTTTAGCAAAACTAGATTTTATGAACACTAGATTTTATCTCACAAAATCATTTACAAAACACCTTTATCAACCCTAGATTTAATTAATTGAGAAAACAATGTCATTTTATCACACCTCTAAACAAAACTATATTTTATCAAAATTAGATTTTATCTCATAAAATCCATTCAAGAACAAGGCCGAGAGGAGTCTGAGACTCTCAACCCTTTTAAAGAATGAGCCCGCGGCTCATAGAGCATGCCATAGAAAGTTGTTTGGTCGAGAGAACAACAAAATATTAAAGTTAACGCTTATATTTTGTCTTTAGACTAATGCTAAAATACCACTCATTTATTTATATTGGAAATATTTAGTCAATTTAGTTTGGGGAAGGACTTGACTTGAATAGTGGACATTTTTTTTTACTAAATACCAACAATATCATTTCGTCAAGAGTGTAAACTCACATTAGTGTAAAAAAGCACTGTAGAGCTTTAAAATATTTTCCCACCACACATTAGTGTAAAAAAGCCTCGAAGCACCACGTGAAGTCAATGTTTTAAAACCGGACCGGACCGGCCGGTTCGACCGGTTAACTCGTCGACCGGACCTTGTTCCGGTCCGGATAACCCCTAGAACCGTTAGTTTTTCAGAACCGGTCTCTTTTCAAAAAACCGGTGGAGAATAACGGTTGAACCGTCGACCCAGAAGACTCGGTTGCGGGTCAATTGGACCGAACCGGAAAATTGAAAGTTTGAACTCCATTTGGACTCCACCCTTTACTGCAGCACTGCTGCGTTTTAAAGCTAGAATTGGCATCCCTCGACGTGGGCCACCACTTTTAGGCTTTCAATTGGTTAGCTGTATTCATTGGCTTTCCTTCCTTGCCTTTTATAACGCTAATAGGCTGTCTCAAATCAAGTTTGAGCGATGTGGGACAAACCCCACATACAAAGTTCCATCTCTCCCATTTTTCCTATGCCCTCTCTCTTTTACAAAGTTTATTTTTCATATTTCTTTTTCTAAATATTAAAAAATATATATTAATGACGTAATTATGACGTCACGGTTCGATAGCGGTTCAACCGCGGTTCAACCAGTGACCCGTCCACCCGGTCCCTTTTCCGGTTCGCCGTCCGGTCCGGGTTTTAAAACATTGCGTGAAGCACAATCACTAGAGAACCCAGAAAACTCTTACTCCCTTGTCTCGCCATTTTGGTCCCTCTTTTAGGGTCCAAAAAAGTAAAAGTCTTCAAAATTGCTCTTTATTTTTCAAATTGGAGCTATTACTCTACTTTTAAAAGAGAGTGACAAAAAAGGAAAATTTGAAGTTTCTCTCTTTGACTTGTCAAAATGACGATCTATCATGAGATATTCAAAAATCGAAAGGTGGACGAAAATTATTAGACAGAGGGGGTATTAAAAAATGGAAAGGTGGACGGAAATTATTGGACGGAGGGAGTAGTTGATTACATTAGCTTAATGGCTGACTAAATTTGTAAATTTGTAAACTTAAGGGGTCATAAACGCAATACCAGTATAACTTCAGGGGCAGCAATGTAAGTCAAAAGAGAAGAGGACTCGCCGATCAATCCATCTCGATCCTTCCCCAATTCTTCTCCCCTCTCTCTCTCTACTTGAACATAGCACCGGCGATCAGAAGCTACAGCCGTCTCCGTGAACTGCCGCCTTTCACGGCAAGCCAAATATCCTTTCTTTCGGCGTTTCGGACCACCACCATAAGTTGCTCACCTTCCAATCAGGAACACAACTTACAAGGTTAGGGCTTTCAATTGTTTTCCTTCCAAATTTTTTCTTTTTCCACCTTCTTATTCATACTTTGTCCTCTGTGATCATTAGATTGTATCTACTTAATTTGATTTCACTTTCATAGCCTTATACCGAATTAGGGTTGCTTAGTTATTGATGGATTCCTTTTGGCATATTGATGGTTCGGTTGGAAATTGGAGAATTTGGCTTGTTAATGTGATGAACTAGTTGTTAGTAGTGGTTAGAATTGAGAATGACTGGAAGAAAGGTGACGCGAGGGAGGCATTTCTTGTAGGATTGAAAAGAATTGTTCTAAGAAAGTGTTTGGTTCACTGCAATGAAGGTGGAATGGTATAATAATTCCTTTGGAATGCTTACCCCACTTTTATGCTGAAAATTGCAGTCTACTCTACAAAAGGGAATCACCATTCGCCAACTTGGGTGGGGCCGTGGGCAAGGAATGATTTATTACATTGCTTTGTGAAATCAGCGATCCAAACCATAACTAGAACTTTAAAAGAAGAAAAATGCTAAGCACAATCCTTAGGGTGGTGGATAATGTCTAGAAGATGTATCAATATTCGAGAAAAGTGTATTTATATCCATAAGTGTGTATTGAAATTTGAACTTGTTGAGCATATTACATATAAATTATCCATATGCAAATTATCCACCACCTAGTGGGCGTTTTTTAGCAAGCCCCATGGAGTATTAGCATGCATTAATAAATATGATCAAATTCTAAGTCGCTCAAAAAAATTGCATGTAAGTGAACTAGTCAAAACCTAATTCAGCACTAACACACTCTGGCCACGTACAGCCAATATAAAACTTGTAGGGCTTGAATGAATTTGTCAAACGACAGAGCAACCAGGCACAAAAAAATCACGAGCCCTTTATACTCCATTTATGCCTGTGCAATTGCTACGTGGACGGATGAGGCTTTTGATGTCTCTTTTGTTTCAAACCAAACCATTGTGGCTTCATTTTGCACGAGTTTTATGCATGAAAATTATATTTTGTGGATGATTTTGCTATTCATTACATGTAGTAGATATTTATGTTTTGATGTTTGCACTGTTGGATTCTAGCACTATACAAAACTTGATTATTGAAGATTTTATTACTCAGAGGTAAAAGTTGGGAATAGGTGTGGTTCAGGATTCATTGTTACTCATGACTCTGAAATAGACACAATATGCCATTCAATTTGACATCTAACATTTCCCTCATCTTTTGCGTATGCGATCTTTTCCTTTAGAACACTGTGGTCTCATTTTTCTGTTATGGGCATTCAAGATATATTTTTTGTTTAGATGGATTTGCAGATCTACCATTTGCGGATTAATCTATTTTTTTTGTTGTTTACGAAATACTGATATTGTTTTGTTGTCTTCTTTGGTCCCCTTAATAGGTTTAAATGGATTTGGAGACGGAGAATAGAATAGCTGCAATTCTTATGAAAGAGGCAGCGGAGCTGCGGCGACAATCTGAGAAGGAGGGTGTAAATGCTTATCTTAGGAAGCCAAACTTTAGGGGTCGGCCAAATTCACGTTTCCTCACAGCGACAGTTCTTGGAGTACAACAGTGTTAGTTCTGTGGTTGCTTATAAATGTCTAGTTAATCATTATTATGATATGAAGCTAATGCTTATAAGCTAGCAATAAAATTAGCATGATTGCTTCACTAAGAATGTTGTTGATCTCTGTGCTCTCATAAGTTGGTGGGTTTTTTGAATCACCTAAGCCTTGTCCTCTGACAGGATGGTATCTTTTTCCCAAGAGTCTCTAGCTTTTTTTTATGTATATTGTTTACAAAACTCGTGAGTGGGTTGATATTGAATCCTAGTCTCTTTCTCTTCTTCCAGCTTTTCTCTCTGCCTTCTATCATTCTCTATCCTTTTCACTAAATCTTATCATCCCCTTCCACACTTCTTGGATTTTTCCCCAAAATACTTCTCAAACAAACAGAAATTCTCAAAGAAGAAAAGGTTTCTTTACAGCTCAGTAGTTCCCAAAAGTTCAAATCTGACCAAAATTCGGTTGTCATTCCCTGATTTAGGTCCTCTTTAATATAATTAGTCAACCAAGAGAATGGTAGAACTGTGGAACTGGGTTATGATCTTCTTGGGGCCATTGAATTTTGAGATTATCTTGTATTGTAAAATGGAAGCTTTCTGTTTCAGTTGTAATTTTTAGCTATGGCGAACTTAGTAACTCTTTATTCCATGTTTGAACTCCATTTTGTTTTATAGTGTTTGCAATGTTTTCTGCTATTAAAATTATGCGATTGATTTTTCAATTGATTTTCATCATGTCTGCTTGACTTTGAAATTTTGTTCAATCCAGCAAATCGAGCTGTGGAAGTTAATGAGATGTGGCGTGTCCGTCAGAAAGAAATAGAGCTGGATGATAGGCTCAAAGGGAGATCCAGAGATAACAGCAGCAGTGATAGGAGCAATAGGGACAGTGATGATTCTCAAAGGCATACAAATAAGAGGCATTCTCGTGGTGAGAGGAGTGCTAGTGTTCCTTGTTCATCAAGTAAAAGAGTAATTGAAGATATTGAAAATCACTATTCTAGGGAAGATGAAGGATTGAAGGACGACGAAATTGATGAATTTTTACACTCAAGGTCTCTCTCTCTCTCCCTGTGTGTGTGTGTGTGACTTTCTTTGATTTTTTTTTTATCAGTATGACTTTCTTAGATAAGTGCTTGCATTTTTTTTTTTTGCACGGCAAAACGGAAATTTATTAATCAAATATCCTAGATACAAGATTAAACCGGGCAAGAGAAAAGCAACAAAGCCTCTCGAGACCCAAAAGATTGGAAGGCTGAAAGTGCTTGCATTTTTTTATATGGATATGTGCCTTAATCTACTTGTGGGTATTTTATTTGAACTCACAGATGAAACAATGATGTCAGGGTGAAGCGTGGTAGGGGTGCTGTTGGTTCACGGATGGATGAAGCTGGTCCTTACCTTCCCCCTGTCCCACATTCAAAAGAAAAGCTACTAGAAAGCCCGGATGAAGGGGAAAATGAAAGATGGGAACGTCGTGTTATTCTTGGTCCAGAGAAGCCTTCTTCGCTGAAGCCTTGTGATTCCTCTGAAGAGGAGTCTTTTCAGGATAAGCGGAAGAAAGCAGATAGAGTTGCCTCAAGCAAACGGCACTCGAGGAAGCACAAATCAAAAGAGAAATCGAGAGACAAGAAGAAGAAGAAAAAGAGGGAGGAGAAAAGGCACAAGCATTGCAAGTAAGGGGTTTTCACCCCCTCGTTTTCTAATATGCCTGGTGTTCGTGTGGATTGTAGTTAATGTCTGTACAACCGATGATTATGCTATTACATGCAACTTTTGCCAAATAGAGGCAGGGTTGCAATTAGTTACTCAATTGGCTTGCAACAGGATTCTGTCTTGGGTTTTTCTCTTCCTCCAGATCTAATTCGTTCTTCTGCCATTGATGACCCTGGAATACTGACAATTGTAGCCAGTTGTATTTTGTGCAGAAATACAACTGACCTTACGACCTTTGTTGTGTAGACCCCCTTCCTCTTTCTTGGTTAGAGTGCATTTCGATGTGCTAATTGAATTGAGTGTTTGCCCAGGTTAACATGGGCAAACCTGTATAATTGATACTCTTGCAGTCTTGCTGTGCACATGATCAAAAAAAGAAAAAGAAAAAAGTCTTGCTGTGCTTGTCCATTCGGCTTTGAAATTTCCATACGTTCTACATACGCATGGGTGTCCGACCAGTGAATTCATGGTTTTATGAAGTGTATTTTTCCTCTTTCTAACTAAGCTGTTGATTTCTATTGGTTCATTTATCAGCCCTCTGTCGCTTTGAGTAATTCTTCGGGCAATCCTTGTCTGCTTGAGAATTTGGAAAGCATGCTCTGTGTATGGGTGTGTAAAGCTTTTACTGTAAAATCATCCAAGGTTGGACTGTGAAAGAAACGGAGGTAATGTAACCGTTACACAACTGCAACATAGCGAGTGCACAAGAGGAACGCACCTATTATATGAACTAGCTCTTTCGCTATACATCTGTAGCTCGGTTTGCTATTCCAGTGGTTCTCTTATCGTATTTCTTGAGTAACAGGAGTAAATCAGAAAGACCACCTTTATTCGGGAACGAAAGCAAGTTACCTGAAAATAAAGGCTAGTTACCGCAGGCTTATGTTACTTCTTGGAATGGCCGATTTAGTATTCTTGTCCGGAAGCTTTTCTGGTGAAGCATTAGGTCCCCAGCCTTGTCGTTCAAATTTTCATCCATGAATTTTCTTGCGAGTTTTTCAAAGGCTGTTTCGGTGAACACCTGAATCAGTATGGGCGATTGGTAGAATTCCTCATGTTTTCCTGGATTGTGCAATCAGTTCACTAATAGAATAAAGAAATGGAGGAACCAACTTCTGCTTGACTATTTCTCCACAAATCGAAGATCTCTAAAGAATGATGGTGAAAATTGTTGAATTGGAGCATCAATGGCCATTGGAGTTTTATTACATCAGGTATAGTAGAAAGAGCTGCTCGGATTTGTTAACTTTCACTTATTTCTTTCTCAACAGCGTCAATGTACGTAATGCGATTCGTAAGAGCAACTGCAACCCTTACTCAAACTCAGAATCAGATTTTAAATCTGAGTAAAAACACCCAAAAATCCCCTCCAGTCTTTGAACCTAACCCATATCAAATTGAGTTTTACTCAGATTTTTTCCCAAATCAAGGGAGTCCCAAACCTTTAACAAAATTTCCAACAGCTCCTTTTGGGTGGTCGACGGTCGTGATGCTTGTCGCAGTGGACGTGAAGTCGTGTTGGTGGTGGTGCTTGTCGCCGGCACTCCTCCACCGCCGTAGTCGTCAACCTTCCACTACCACCGTCGTCGTCGCAGTGGACGTGATTTGTTAGCAGAACACAGATCGATCTAGGGTTTTCGTCGGTAAGAACTTTAGCAACGTCTAGGGTTTTGCTGGTGGCCGGGGAACACTTCCTAGGGTTTTGGTTAGTCGGAACTGCAACAACGTCTAGGGTTTTGCTGGTGGTCGTGGAATACTTCTATGGTTTTGGTCGGTCGGAACAACAGATTTTGAGTAAAATTTGAGTTTACCACTGGAGTGGATGATACCAAAGTGAGCTTTTACTTAATTTTTTGATCAAATTTGAGGAAAAAAAAGAGTCTAAGGCTGGAGTTGCTCTAAGGATGGATATTGTAAAGGATTGAATAATTTTTTCTAGCTTCATTCTAGTTAACAAAATACTACTGTACTTCGGTTACGGTAGGCAAAAGAAACTAGTTAGGTACCGATAATTAAAAATAAGGAGATTCTGTCCACAAATTTTATTTCTTATGACATCTTCAGTTGAGATATTCAATACTCTCAGTAGTACGGATTTTTGTTGAGAACCCATCGGGGTTTTGAAATAATATTCAAAATTGAAAGAATATTCAATATCACCTCTTTCAAGTTTGGGCCGTATTCGATTTCTTGGATACTTGTTCATAGGGTGTAAACAAACTCAGCTGCTCGCGAGCAACTCGTGGCTCGGCTAGTTTAGTAATTAAGGCTCATTTAGTAAACGAGCTCGGTAAAGCTCGGTTTGGCTTGCAAAAGCTCGGCTTGTTTATATAGGCTTGACCCCGTTTAAGGAGACTCACTATATAAATTACCTTGACTCGGCTCGTTTACAAACAAGTTGAACTCAATTTTTAACTTATTTATTAAACGAGCTCGAACTCTACAAAACTCGGCTCGTTTATACCCTTGCTAGGTGTTCATGATCTATTAGCAATGAAGTGGTCGAAAAACAAAAAGGTCGCACGTGGATGGTTTTTTTTTTTAATTTAAAAAAATTGATCTCAATATTAGTTGCGGTGCTCGTGTAATAAGTTGCCTAGGAGTATTTTTTTGGGAATAAAACAAAATGCAAAAACAAAAGTTAGCACTGGGCCGGGCCAAGTTCAGGAGTGAGGAAGCGTGGAGTGGCAGCAGCTGGCCCAGCTATCTGCTATCGTGCGCAGGGTGCGTAGTAAAACCCTTCAATATCTGGGCCTTCCCCAATAAACCAAATCAGCGATAACATTACGAAATTTCAAAAGCGGAAAGAAGATAAACCCATCTATGCTCCTCCACATCTCAATAATTATACGCGCCCGTTACTGTCCCAAATATAAATGCTTGTACACCTTCTCCTCTCTCTCTCTCTCTCTTCCTTTTTTCAGCTAAGTGACGAATCACAGGAACCAGCAGATCTAGATCCCAACCCCAAAATCTTCGAGCTCACTTCATCCCGTCGTTCGTATCAGGTTTCTATCCCTCTACATATACGCGCATACGTGTTTCTCAGCTTATCGCATTTCAATTTTCCGATTCATTCCTGGCGTTTTAGTGTCATTTTTGCTCATTTGTTACTGGTAATCCATTCTTAACTACCGCTTAATTCATCTTCTCCTTTTGATTTTTCTCCTAATTCTGAATGAATACGTGGAAACGTACACCGTCGTCTACGTAATACTTGTTAATTTGATACTAGCTGGAGTGGTTCTTGTGCCCTGTGGATCTGTCTGCAGAAGCAATTATTAGTTAGTCATTAGCCCTAACTGTTTAGGGTTTCATGTTTTGTCCTAGATGTATGGATAGAAGAATTCTGAGCATGTATGATAAGGTATTATGATAACTGAGTGAGACTTTTCTTATTGGAGGGTGCTGAATTTTGAAACGGGAAAAAAATGTATGTAATTTTTCCTTTTAGAAGGGGGAGTATGGAAACTTCACTTGGTAATTCTCATTTGATGTTTTCGGGACAATGTTAAGTGAACTTCACTAAATTTGTAAATACTCGCGTGAGACACTTGACACCAGGGTACGGTGTGTAATATTTATCTGAAGCCTATCCCTAATTTAGACAATTAGATCCTCTACGGTACGGTGTGTAATATTTATCTGAAGCCTATCCCTAATTTAGACAATTAGATCCTCTACTTTTGCTCATATAGCTAGAAAAGAGACGTTTTTATCTCTTCAGATGGAAATAGAAAGTCGTATTATATACGAGGGAAAATTTGCTCATATAGCTAGAAAAGAGACGTTTTTATCTCTTCAGATGGAAATAGAAAGTCGTATTTTTACCTAGTTCAAGTTGATTACTACTAGTTGTGAAATAATTTATGATGCAGTATGTAATAGTACAACATAACTGAGTGTATAGGACGTGCCTCGTAGCATACCTAACTTTTGGAATCCTAATATACGTACCCAGTCCCGGTACTCATGCTAGAGTCCATGAAACAGTTTAGGGTTGAGGTCAATAGCTTTGCCCAGAACCTGGGTTGAGATTGGTTGTCATTGAAATTTGGTTGGGCTACAAAAATGTCAACGAGTGAGGAATGTCAGAAAACTATGTTCAGTTGACTGAACTATGCTGGTGCACACGGGCACCAGACTCACCAGTCTTTTGTGTGTAATAGCTTCTTTATTCTCTCCTCACTAGTTGTTCTACTCTTTCAGAACTCCTCAAAAGTATAGTGTTTATGTTAGCCCCCACTATGCATCTTTCTATTGTTGCTAAATTATTTTAAAAGCCTCAACTGGACTGGAAGGTTAGTGGGAAAGGGAAAATATACTCCATTAGAATGATCAACTATCAAGAACATTCTTCAGTATAAACAATATTATAGTTTATTAGATGGTGAGCAGGAATCTCCTCTACTTGCTATCATGCACTGTGTAATATCACAAAGTTTATGTTTTATTTTTGGTTATATTACCTGGTAAACTAGATTATATGCACTCTGTTTTCTTTTGCAATTTTACTCTCTTTCATCTAATGGTAGTCTTGCAGGCTCACTGTTACTAAAATAAACATGTCAAGGAGGCCCTCCCGACGTTTTGGAGATGGTGGGCATATTCCATTTATGGGATCCTTGCATCCCAAAGCTCGCCCGTCGCCATTGTTATCTGTTGGACTTGTCGTTGTGGTAAACATCGGTTCCCTTGTCCAGCTTTTCCTCCATTGATATACTATCGTATCACTACATTGACAACTGCTATTCATCTTCCTAGATGAGCAAATATGCTCAGTAATTCTTTTTAATCTCACAACTGATGCCTCTGTTGTAACCAAGGCTTAGTTTGCACGAAGCGGGGCTGATGAGCAGAGGATCTAGAAGCTCCTCGTTTGGGAGCGCCAGTGGAGCATTTAGGAAAAATTTAGACAAATAAGCAGTAATTGAAGCAAGTGCTATAATTTGTAACTCCTATCAATTGCAAATATTGTTTTAGCGAATATAAGCAAAAATTATGTTTACAGTAAGTACTTAGAGCGAATTTGGGTCAATATTTTTATGCTATCGTATCATTACTTTGTGTTCCCTTGATATGGTTTACTCGTGTTTTTTACTTTGGATTTTTATGTCTAAGAGGTTCTATCCTAGTTGGGAGCGGGTTCCTTTATCGACGGGAGCGAGTTTCCTAGGAGAGATTGACTTGGGAGTGCGTGAGCGAGGTTCCAAGGTGGATTCGCCACCTTGATAGGAGGTTCCTGCACCTAACCCTGCATTGCCATAGTATATTCGGCTAAGTTCAGTAAGATCTCTAATGCTGAATATTTTTTCCAATTTTTCAGGGTACATTTCTGATAGTTGGATATCTGTACAGTGGGTCAGGTATGCATTCGGTTTGTCAATTTGAAAACTCTATTCTGGAAAGAAATAAGCTTAAAATTTATTCTCTGTTTTGGTGTTTTCCATAGGTTGTTCTATGCTGTCGTAGGAAACCTTGGAGAAAAGAAACTTTATATCTACTTTCTCTGTCCTTGAGCCATGGATGTATTTGTTTCTTCCATAGATTCTGACGTTCCCGATTTTTGTGCGGCAGGTGGATCCAGCAGTCAAGATGCTGTAAGTAAACTTGAAGGTAAGTACTGTGGTCTCGTATCACACCATTGCAGACATGAATCTATATATATATATATATAAAGCTCTTGTTTCCCCCTCCCCGCCTCTTGAATTAACTGTGGCATCATTAACCAGCTATTAGATAGAGCAAAATGTCCAATTTTTAAGAGAACTTTTGCATACGCAGGTGGTGTTGTATGCACGTTAGAAGTTCAAAAATCATTGCCTATTCTGAAGAAAGCATATGGAGACAGCATGCGTAAAGTACTGCATGTGGGCCCCGACACCTGTTCGGTGGTCTCTACATTACTAAAAGAAGAGGATACTGAAGCCTGGGGTGTGGAACCATATGACTTGGAGGATGCTGATAGCAACTGCAAGAATCTAGTGCGCAGAGGCATTGTGCGGCTGGCTGACATTAAGTTTCCTCTTCCCTACCGATCAAAATCATTTTCTCTGGTCATAGTTTCAGATGCATTAGATTATCTGTCGCCAAAATACCTAAACAGGTCTCTGCCGGAGTTGGCAAGGGTATCATCTGAAGGTTTTGTCGTTTTTGCTGGTAAATCCCTTCGAAAGTGTACATTTTAAACACTCTTGAATATTTTACATATTAAATTCTTGCACCGCTTGCATATCTCAATGACGGTTTAATTTGTACCCTCGCAAAGGTTTTGTTGTTTTTTATGGTAAATCCTGTCAAAAGCCCTCAATTTCACCAGTTCTTCAACAGTTAACAATCGAATTCTTCTACCGTTTGCATATCTTATTGTGACGCAATTTGATGTTTGGTTGGTCTGGTGTATGTTTGTTACACAAATGGGGCTTTTTATAAAGCCCACATGCATATTTGTCCATATCATATTTCCTTGATCATGTCTACATATTATAGTTAAGGGTTATGTTGGTGAATGTTTGTCATTTCTGTTGGTGAATGTAGGTTACCCAGGTCAGCCTAGAGCTAAAGTGGCAGAGTTATCCAAATTTGGTCGACCGGTAAGTCACTAATCTTTTGTTGGATTAAATTTGTTCCTCGTCATTGAAGAGCTATTATAGTTGCCCTTGCGTATAGATGGTAAATGTTGTGTGGATCATTACAATGGCTCTTGAATGTTGTATCATTGAATGTTCGGTTGTTGGATTGGCCTCATAGGTGACAGCAACATTGATTGTGGATTATCAATACGATAATGTATATTGGTTTATAGGTCCTCAGCGTCCGCTGCATCTCGTGTCTCTGTGAAGTAGATGTGTAAATCGATAATTCCTGCTGGAAGCAATTAAGTTCAAGATTCAAACTGTCATTCCAGAAATTCCCACTTATCTCATTCCTTGCCTTGCTACTTCTACAAGAAGTTAAGTTTATGCAGGATTCTAAAATAAGTCAATTCCATTTGTAACTGCATTGAACACGATCCTTACTCTGTTCCAGAGACCATCAACCAATCCTTTACGACGTCATCCAGTCTCAACACTGTTCTCATATATCTAGCATCATATGGGTAAGATTATGTAGGCTCTCGGGACTTCCCACTAATAAATCAAGAGCTGGTGTGCCTAAAAGTTTCCCTCCTTTGGCGTCTACTCAAGTTTCTCAAAAAACAAAGAGAAATTGCTTGAATTATTATGTTGATTACGTAACAGTCCATCATCCACAAAATATCATTCTCTCTGTTGACAAACTTTTGATATCTGCGTCATGTTCTACTACGGAAACTCCAAAACTCGTTTGTCTATTTGAGATAATATAAGTCTTACAACCAATTACTGTCACGGAAACAAGTAAATGTGCCTTACAAAAAAATAAAAAAAGAAAGAAAAACAGAAAAAGAAATAAGTAAATGGATTTGATTGTTCTTAGGGGTCATACCCTCTTATTTGCTGAACATATATTTGTTGTATGGTTCCAACCTATTTAGTGGCAGCAGTCTGGTTTCGGTCACCTCCGCGAAAAATCTGCAGTGTCAGCTTTAAAGCAATAACATGGTGTTTCTTTTTGTGTGTGAAGGCCAAACTGCGAAGCTCATCTTGGTGGATAAGGTACTTTGTCCAGACCAGCTTAGAAGAGAATGAAGCTGCTACTAAGAAGTTTGAGCAAGCTGCAACCAAGAGATCGTACAAGCCCGCCTGCCAAGTTTTCCACCTCAAATCTTACCATTGAAAATATCTCGATGATACCTTCTTGGCAAAAAATGGTGCTGAGAAATGTCTCAAGTTAACGAAATATATATTACATCTAGTTTTGCTTTGGTATTAAACATATGTAACGTTAGATATCTTTTGCCCGAAAAAATCGTCGGGGAAGATTGCGTGTTAGCCTTGGCAAGATGTACTGTTGTTTCGGGTTCTTGCTTCCGGATGCTGGAGCTTGTTGTAGGCTAAATGCTGATTCTGTTTAGCATATTCCAACTTAATCTGCTAGTTTGAGTAGTATATAGGAGAAAACTGACCAATATTCTTTCAATAATTTGAGGTAAATGTCTTCCTTTTTTTTATTTCTCAGATTTTGGCAAATTCTGGAGACGAAGCCGTGTGTTTGTCGCATGTTGCTTAAATCGTTTTAACTAGTTTTTATCGTCTCCGAATCATATACGTCTGCAGATACGGACCATATGGTTTTGTGATTGTATATATGTCTTGTCTTTTGAACCCTCACCTGCATTCAGATGTCTGAAATTAATTTAATTGCTTGTACTGAAAGATTACAACGCAATTTTTTTCATTTTACATAATAAAAAATGAACAATATTTCAGAAACAGTTATTGTAATTCTCCAGCAACTGAGTGATTAAGGGGGAGGCTAACCTGCAATGGGTTTGAGGCCCAATTAACCGTTTGTATTTAAAATTAACAATTAATCTATTAAATCTGGACATTTCAACTTAATTCTAAACCTGCACAACTTAATTCTAAACCTGCAAAATTTAGGTTTTTTTTTTTTTTGTGGGCTTTCTTTTGGCTAACACGCTCCTAAATTATTCGAGATTAATAAACAAGTTAAACGCAATAGTTTGCAAAAACACACGACAAAACTGTTGGAATTTATCCCACATCGGTTAATTATCACCTCGAAAACTAGTATATGAGCCTGGGCGGCCTCTCCACTCATTGCCAATTGGTTTTGAGTTGGATGCTTTAACATGGTATCAGAGCTAGATTTTCGGAGGCTTTTCCCCTTTGTTTGTGTTATAGTTGCACTTTGTTTCGTTGTGATCCGTATGTTCCGGATCCTTTGTTGACCTCTCCACGTGCGAGTCAGGGGTCGCACGTGCGGGGCAGTGTTGAAATTTATCCCACATCGGTTAATTATCACCTCGAAAACTAGTATACGAGCCTGGGCGGCCTCTCTCCACTCATAGTCAATTGATTTTGAGTTGGATGCTTTAACAAAAACCTCCAAAAAAGAACCAATGCAAATAGAAAATGTGTCTAGCAAACATACCTTCTCTACTACTAGATCTTGGCTGGAATCTATGCCTGCACTTAGTGTCAGTCAGCCCTCGAAGAGGTGTTTGGAGGCGGTTAGCCTGGTTGTGCTTTTGTCGTGCTCGTGTAATGATGTTAGTAGTTTTGGTTCATTTCTCTATCACAGATAGATGGAAATCTTTTTTCTTTCGGACTTATTGAATGAGAAACTGTGTCTATTTTTTAAAAAAGAAAAAAAAATGCCTTCTAAACACGTGTTTAGAGGACATTTGACCATAATTGCTACCAGATTGATAATAATTGGGAGAGATTTATCAACGGTCGGATTGAAAAATTCAACCTCAATTCCTTGATCAAATATGACGCATTACGAATAAATTTATTTGTTGAAACTGATCTAAACTGCGGCCACAATATTATATGTGGCCAGAGTTTACGGCCATTAGTACCGACATTGGGAGCGTTGTTGGTGAACACGCCTTAAACATTACGGCCTCAACGCATTTTGTGGACAAAGTTTGCGGCTACCTATCTAAAATACTGTCGTCATTAATAAACACGCTTTCGTGAGAAAATGAAATTAATACAGCGTTTGGTTTATTTGAGGCCCGGTTCGAGCGCCATCGTCCTCCCGTAGTCCCATGGCAGTGAGAGACTCGAAAAAGCCCCTCTCTCTCACCTCCTTCCTCTTCCTCTCTCTCCTCTCCGTCGCCTCTCTCTTCTTCGCTTTCTCTCTCTTCAAAGCCACCTCTTCCTCCTCCACCGCCTCTCTCTCTCCTCACCACCACAAAAACCTCGAGTACTTCAATCCAGCAGCAGAAAACTCCCAGCCGAAGCAGGAGAAGGAGGAAGAAGTGTCGTCAATTAGAGGCTGCGATTACTCGGATGGAGAGTGGATCTACGATCCAACTATGGTCAGATCTACTGCGCGGTACGACCACACGTGCAAGGAGATCTACAAGGGCTGGAATTGCATTGGGAGTCACAAATCGAACGCTCTTGAGATTGTTAAGTGGCGGTGGAAGCCACGTCAATGTGATTTACCGCAGTTCGATCCTCTTCGGTTTCTCAAAAGCTTCAGAGACGCCAATATTGGTACTCTCACACTATATCTATCAATCTGTCTACCTATATCTACACTCTGTATCTACTTAGTTCGTGAATGTTACTTGATGAATTTGATAAAAGACTAAGATTTGTTTGATTCTTGTGAGAATATAGCAGGAAATAAGCGAAATAAGAAAATGCTTTGGTAGATTGGCAGAAAAGGTCGTTAGGGGGAGTAATGTGGTTTCGGTAGAGGTAATACTAAGGGGAGGGAAGGAGTAGAAAACTTCAGTAAAGACTGGAGCTTTGTTTGGTACTTGAGCTAATATAGCAGGAAACTGGGGAAAAATAGGAAAATGCTTAGTTTGGATATACATAAACTAATCCCATCCAGGTGCTCGATCTGGCCTACACATAATAATGAATGTTGGCTGAAAATGAAAATTAAAGATGCATAGACGTTTGACCCCTCAAACAACAAATAATGTATGAAAGGGTGGAAGAAAAATTAAGTGACAAAACGAATTATTGCTATCTAATATTCTAAAGATACAAAACTCCACAAAAAACTTGCTTTTTTGTGTGATTCAAATTGATCATCTTGAATATAGTCATCCCCGCTACTCATTTCCATTCGAGTGCATCAAGTGTCTCTCCTATTATTGAGAAGGATGGGAATCGATTTCACAAGTAGAGTTTTGGTTCTCATTTGCAGCTTCATTTGAATCTATCTTTGTTGATTACTTCAATTAAAACTTGATCACGACTAATGTATACTTGTATAAATTTGGACATTATATAACAAGATGCTCGGTTTGGTTTGGTTATATGACAGGATGCTCTTGACTGAGCTCAATGGAAAAACAACCTTGTGTTGCCAACCCAGTTGATCGGGTATTAAGGTTTTGTTTGGTCCATTTGAAATATACGAAGCATGGATAGGGTACGAGATTCAACATGGATAGAAAGCTACATAAATTTGTAAAATAATTGTATTTACTACAAACACTCATCTATCGTGAGAGATGTTTGTAATCTTTTAATGTAAGATATCAATCTTGTACAACTAAACCTTTTGATTTCAGTTGGTCCAAGAACCCAATGTAGAAAATCCCAATAAAACTGTATAACTATGCAGAACCTGTCGATCATGAAGTTCAATTTCCAAAGCTGGCATTTTGTAGATTTCATCAGCAAGCTTCTTGTCAAATTAGCTTTTTAAAATTTTCTATACGATGTGGATTTTAATTTGAATTTGTTGAATATTTGACCATGAAGAATACACTTAATCTTGATTCTTCTATAGTTATATTTCCTCAGCAACCAAACTGTTGCAACAGTACGTACATATAAACTCATTATCTGGTGTGATTTCAAGAACTCTATGCACAGTTGTCATTCCTTTGTTCATCTGTTATATGTTTTTGTTTCGCAGTTTTATTACACTGTTATTGAGCTTATCCATGTTTAACAGTGCAGGGTTTGTAGGTGATTCCTTGAATAGGAATATGTTTGTTTCTCTTTTTTGCTCCTTGAAACAAGTCCCAGGTGAAGTGAGAAAGTGGCGTCCTGTCGGAGCGGACCGTGGATTTACATTTCTTGAGTACAACCTTACTATAGCGTATCATCGGACGAATCTGTTGGTGCGACATGGCCGGTAAGCTATATTTATACCGTATTAGTGTTCGACTGGTTTTATAGAAGATGGGTCATTTGTATATGATGTTGCATTAACTTCACAAGGCCCATAACGAGAAGTAGAACAATCTACCTGCACTTAGAGTTCCTAGAGGTATTCAGTTGTAGAAACAAACTTTGAAGTGGTAAGGATCAAGACCCTAGAGTGTTCTATTTCACATCATATGGACTTTGTAGCTTTCAATTTTCCTAGTTTGATGAACAAGGTTTGATTGAAGGTTTAAATAATTTCCATAAACTCAGGATCAAAGGTGTAGTTATGGGAAAAGTGAAAACTGATTTTCTATTTTCTAATGAAGTTCCTTAGTTATAATGACTCTATCTGCTAAGCACTATGGCGAATGGTGAATGGCAATATCTCACGGAAGTGGTGCATTTTGGCACTTGACCTGTTTAGTGAACTTCAATTTTTGGTTGTCCTGTTTAAGACAAATGAATCATTTTGGATACTTCCTACTTCCACTCTGTTAATATGAACTGGTTTCAGATTGCGCACATGTTTTTATCAATCAATTCTCAGCTTTTTGTTGCGTATTTAAGTTCATATGATGCAAAAAAGATTTTATATGTAGATAGTTCCATGTTTTCATTCATTTCTCACCTATGTTTCCATCAAAATTGATAAAGAACCTGTGTGGGACACTCAACACCCGGATAACGGTATGGGATCCATGTCGTACATGTTTAGTTGGACAATAACCTAACAAACATATTTTCTAATTACATTGTCGCACAAGTTACATACCAAACTTCTTTAACATACATTAAAATTTTAAAACTAACGCAACAAGCCAACCATTAAAGCTACGAAAAAGAATTTATGTATTGAGGATTTTAATATTCTGTTGTGTCCTCATCTCCTTGAAATCAAAATTACATGAATCCAATGCTTACATGTACTCGCACCCAACATCCATATCCGAGTTCATGTAACATGGTTCCTCACAGATTTGCTTCGTTCTTTTGTTGTACAGGTGGTCAGCCAACAGTAATGGTGGTGTGCTGGAGTCTCTTGGATATAAAGAGGGTTACAGAGTAGATGTTGATGTTGCAGATGGAACATGGGCACAAGCTCTTAGTTTCCATGATATTCTCATCTTTAACACGGGACACTGGTAATATGATCTTTCTATCATTATGTATAGTCTATTGCTGAATTGAAAATATAGGGTGCATTTTTCCTCTGTAATAAGAAACTCAAGTTGTGCAGTTTCTGCATACATTGCAAAAAATGCCCCAGTGGGTAGTCAAAGCAGGGAACTACCAACCTACCCTTTGTGGAAGTCCTCTCTCAGTTGAATTTTACATCCTTTTGGTTTTGGGTTGTAACTGTTGAAGTGAACGAACATCTCTTGTTGTTAACACCATAACCACTGAACGAGTCACACCCAGTGAGGGGCTAGCACCCACAAGAGAGAGGAGAGCTTTTATATATTTATCGTAGTTCAACAGTTTGATGTATTACATACTTTTCTTCTTGTTCACTTGGTTTATACCAATTTTTCATGTTGACTGTTTGAATTACCCATTTGCTTCTTGGTTCTTGTTTTAGGTGGTGGGCTCCTTCGAAGTTTGACCCAGTAAAATCACCCATGCTTTTTTTTGAAAGGGGTATACCTGTGATGCCTCCAGTGCCTCCTGCTGTTGGCCTCGACAGTGCTCTAAAATACATGGTATGACCCTGAATCTTCTTTTCAAAATTCTGTCTGCGATATACAGTCTTGGTCAATATTAGTTAGTTTACGTTTTCGAGTTTCACAATGATATGCTAAAAAACAACTCAGTCTAATTTCCACTTGATTACCTGCCTAGATTCCAATAGAAGTTGTGTATCGGTGGTTGGCTTTTATTGTCTTTCTTCAGTTTCTTATATGTGGGATGTTGACAGATATCATTTGTTGAGGGAAGAATGAAACCAAGTGCAAGCATATTTTTTCGTACACAATCCCCTCGACATTTTGAAGGGGGTGATTGGGACCAAGGAGGTTCTTGTCAGCGGTTACATCCCTTGTTGCCACAAGAGGTGAGTCTCAAATGTATGCTTACAGTTCACAAAACTTTGTAGAGCGGATATTCGTTTTTCATTAGCAGAGTGTTACTATTGCTGTTACATTTTCTTCTTATTTTCCAATGTGTGTTTTGGGAAACGGAAACAACAAAAAGTTGAAACACTCGTTGCTTTCATATAGCAGAAACTGTTATTGAAAGTGTTTCATATAGCAGAAACTGTTTTCGAAATTTTGAAGACATCTCTGCTGTGCTTCCTGAAAAGTGGGTTGTTTTCAAAAGGATTTTCCAAAGACAGTTTTCAGAAACTGCTCGCCAAACCTTTTTTCATTCCACAGTGAGGTTCAGACTTCCTATTATGCTTTCAGGTTGAAAAGCTTTTCTCCCTGAAAAACAACAGTACCAATGTGGAGGTGCGGCTGGTGAACCAGCATTTGTACAAGGCCCTCAATGGCTCTGGGTTTAAGATATTGGACATAACCCACATGTCTGAGTTCAGAGCAGATGCCCATCCATCTACGGCTGGTGGAAAGAAACACGATGATTGTATGCATTGGTGCTTACCGGGAATTACGGATACTTGGAATGACTTGTTTATAGCTCATCTAATCGACATCAAGGAGCGGAGCTGAGAGGTAACTGTTCAATTCTTACTGTAAAATAGGTTCTTTTTTTGGTTGGAAAATTTGTATATCCTAAGCAGTCATTCTGCTTTTGGAATCGGTTATCGCTGCCATAGGTTTTAGTTATGGTTGAGGTCGATTCATGCATATTTTGTTTTGTACTCGAAAAATTATGTGCAAGCTGACAGTCGGCTTCATTAGCACTGCACTCGTAACTTACTGATTATTCTTCCCAGATTTAAAGATTGATTGAATCTTAGAACTGATGAATCTTGACTAATTTGTCAGGTGAATCTTGACTAATTTGTCAGGGCATTTCAAGGTTTACGCTTTACATGGTAATAAGCTGTACAGGTCTTGTATCTGGGAAGGAAAAAAGATTTTACTACAACAGAAGACTGCATTTAGAGCTTGAAGTCCTAGTAGAAGACATTCCGTTTGTTACACAGAAGCATCGTCGATCTCCTATTTCATGTTCGGATTTTGGATTGAAGTAGAAATATGAAAAGAAAAGGAAAATGAAGGGGGGAGTATGTCAATTAAATTGTTATTTATGTATTTTATCAGGTTAGAGAGCGACTAGGTAATTGACAAAGCCCTGAGATGGTGCTGAATACGATTTCATTAACCATTTTTAGTTCGCGCTGTTTTGAAGACCCGGACAATGTCACTCCGGATCCGCTCTCCCTATTTGGTGTCCTACCCACTACTTGCTGCTATGTGGCACACTAAAAACCCTTTATTTATTTATTTATTATTATTTTTTTAACGGGAAAACCCATTTCCGTTGGAATACCTTTTTCTCCGTTAATACTATACCTTCTGTTAACCAAAGAGCCCCAGCCTTTTCATTCATTTTCGGAAAAAACAAATGCCCTAATATACCTTTCTCTGTTAACCGAAGGGCCCAACCCCTTCACCTCTTTTTTGGAAAAAAATAAAAGCCGCACGACTAATTTTCAATCAAAAGGGCTGGAGGTATTTAGGGTTGATAGTTTGAGAGTGAAACAAAGCACGGAGAATAAAGGAAAAATATTTATTTGCAAACACCCATGCATTTGACGACCCCTACAAGTTGAACGATAATAATAATTTTTGTTGTCCGGTAATGCTTTGGAGCAAGTTTTCTCCTCTTTTTGTCTTTATCAACAAAACAAAAGATGCTTGGAGTAAAAATGAAATTGGTTTTTGCACAGAACACGTGTTTAGAACTCTTGATTTGCCCAGAACACGTGTTTGGAGTAAAAAAAAATTAGAACACGTCCATAGGAAATTAAATCATCTTTGATTTACTCTAAAAAAAAAAAAAGAACACTTATTTGGACTTTAGAGTGAAAGCAGTCCGGAGAAAAAAAAAGTGAAAGAGCATTTGTTTTTTCCGAAAAGGAGTGAAAAAAGGCTGGGGGGGCTTAATTTGGTTAACAGAAGGTATACTATAATGGAGAAAAATGTATTCTAACAGAAATGGGTTTTCCCGTTAAAAAAAAAAAAAACTAAAGGGGTTTTAGTGTGCCACATGGCAGCAAGTTGGGGGTAAGACACCAAAGGGGGACACCAAATGGGGACATCGGATCCGGAGTGGGATAATGTACATCTAATCTGGATTCTGCAATCAGTTTTCATTGTAAAGGTGACCGTAGTATATGATCAAATCCAAAGAAGACGGTGATTTTATGTTGAAAGGGTAATTAATTTGGTGGTCGACTAGTGAAAGCAGTTCGGAGAAAAAAAAGAAGTGAAAGAGCATTTGTTTTTTCCGAAAAGGAGTGAAAAAGGCTGGGGGGCTTTGGTTAACAGAAGGTATACTATAACGGAGAAAAATGTATTCTAACGGAAATTGGTTTTCCCGTTACAACAAAAAAAAAACTAAAGGGCTTTTAGTGTGCCACATGGCAGTAAGTTGGGGGTAGGACACCAAAGGGGGACACCAAATGGGGACAGCGGATCCGGTATTTGCTCTACGGGATCTCTCTAACAAATTCAGGATTAATTGGATGAAAATTTTGATAAGGGAATAACAATGGGATCTTCTGTCTATAAGGTATGAAGTGTGGTGCAATATAGTGGCAAACTCCAGGAAAAGGTAACGCAATCAAATACTATGTTTTATTTCCTTCCTCTTTGAAAGCATTAAAATAACTAACACTTGTTTACTTATATGCTTCGAAGGCAACAAAATTAAAATACATGTTTTCGATCGTCTATTATCTTATTTTATTCGATCTCCCTTATCTTGAAAGGCTAACAAAACCAAAATCTAAATGTAAGAAGTCTCCACATTATCTGCTTGATGCTTAACTCTTTTTCTGAACAATCAAAATACCTTCTTCATTTATCAACTTAAAGCAAAACAAGTGATGAAATTTGAAGATTACTTTCAATGTCTTATGTTGTAATGTAAAAAACACATAAAACAATAGTGCACTATTGTAATGGCACACATATTTTTAAAGAAATTTTTTGTCGATATTCACGTGCATCGCACGTGCACTATTACTAGTAACAAAAATAAAGAAAAGGAAGGGATCAGCTGATTATAAATGGGAAAACCAGAAAAGTGGCAAAAGTCAATAAAAAGAAGGTAGCCCCTAGGACTCAATCCTGACTCACACGGCAAGTTAAAAGCACTCCCAACGAGCAGGACAAGTCTAAGACTCTGCAATATTATTGGAAACTAAATTGTATTTATACATAACTAATGAATTTTTTTTTGGTTGCCCCTGCCCAGGGGGTTGCCCAAGCCCGAAGGCTTGCTGGGCTTACCCCTGGGCCGGCCCTGGATGCGACGAGCACCGAACCCATCGGTTTGGAGTGTTCATCTCGGCAGTGGTGATTCAAACGCCTCTAGAGCCACCTGGTCGGCATCGTCCACGTGGTTCAACTGTCTACGCCTTAACCTTCCGTACCAACAGGTCAATCCGTTGATCATGGCTTCGACTATTTGGCACAGGCGGACCTTCTGGTCCTTGCGCAGAATGTTCCGGCCACTACACATTCTATACCTTATTGGTTCAAGTTCACCCGTGTCTAAAGAATTTTTCCAAAGTCCTTTTTGGCATGTTACAGTGCAAAGTAAAAAGAAAATAGCAAAGTTCTTGTACTTAAGTGCTATTTTGGCGCTGTTAAAAAAAAAAGTGCTATTTTGGCAGATTTTTCCCCTTGAAGGATGAGAGTCGCAGTGAATGAAGGAAACATAGTAATGAACACAAAAATTGATGTTTTGGACTAGGAATGAATGAAGCATAGTAGTGAGCATAAAAATTGATTTGGGTCTATAAGCTTGCCATCCCTGATTTCTTTCGACTTTGATTTTGGGGCATGATTTTGCAGCAAAACGTCGCTGTAGCTCCTCGATTCTTGGAGGTTTAAGGGGGCCAGTGGTATTGGTATCATGAGAGCAGTCACTTTGTGCATATTGCCAAAGGTTAAGTCTGTCCTCAATCAACCTCTGCCCATACCCCCTATCATTGGGGACTAGATGAGTTATGTTATTGTCGGTATAAGAAAGAGTGGAGCAATTAGTTGGGTTTGGACTAGCCAGGCTTAATACGACTGGTTTTGGGACAAAATTTTGTGGTCGCTACATCAATTTGCGACCAAGTTGCCCCTTTTTCGCGGCTACAATGTTGGTCACAGGAACTTTAATTTCTTGTGGTGCTTGGCAAAGTCAAACTTGTTGCCAAATTTGTCACCAAAAATCATTTTGCCAAAGTTCGGCAGCATTTTTGGCTAACTAGTGGTGCACCTTTTGTCTTGTCATCCATGGAAAAATCAAAACATGGACTTTGGCAATAACAGGGAAGTTGGCATTGTCATCCATAGAATGTGTTTAAAACCCTTCAAACTAAACGTTTCCAGTCCTTTGTCATCCATAACATTTGCTTAGACGACTAGGCCCCGTTCGGTTGGGTTTTTCCAAAACGTGTTTTGGGCTAAAAAGCCCAAAATTTGTGTTTGGTCCAATGTTCAAAAAATAAGTTATGAGATCAAATTATGGAATCATTTCCCAGCTATCCACTTGTTGTTCTCCCTTCAACCTTTACAGAGATCCATCCAATATTTCGGTTATCAAAGGATTTCGACGAAAAAGACCTCTTTAGAATCTTTACACAGTAAAAAATTTCATATTTTGATTTTCCATCTAGTACACCTCAAACACAAAAATTCCTTTTACTCATGGATTAAATAATCATATGTCCTACTAATTTTGATGATTGCTCAGTAAAATGGGTGGACGGTATTGAACCGTTATAGCGAACCCTGAGTAACTGGGGAACTCATCTGACCTAGAATGTTTGGGTTTAAGTGACCCGACTAAAGAGAAAATATTGATATGTCAGTATGTCACGAGCTCCAATCATCTGGTCCCAAATATCGAATTCAAGACAGATGGGAGAGGAACAACATTGTGTTAGTTGCTCCAACCACTTGAAAATATCTTGATCAGACATCAATAACTATCAAAATAATTCGTACTTTTGCTGTTTGGTACCTATTGATGTGTGATAAAGTTAATTTTTTTTACTAAATGCTCTTCTCAACGACTACTACGACACCTACAGTTCAAATCAATGAGTTACCGAACGCACAATCGTATAACTTTTCTTCAAGATTCTTTTGGATTATAAGGTCCTGAATTCTTAATGAAAATTGAAAAAATTAGATTAGTTGCCTACAAATATCCGATGGGCTTGATTTTCTCCAACACCACTCGAATAATTGTTTTAAATTATTGAACAGTTCGGATCATTCGTGTGACACTCCGAAGTGGACCCCACAAGACCACATCTAATGGAACACGTGACACACCCTCAAAACGACGTTGTTTTGGGAGCGGCTGCACGGTGCGCTTCCGGCACCACACTCTCCTAACGAGCAAGTTGGGATATGCTAATACGGCACTTAAAATTCCACACATAAGTCTATGACATGTTCTTATCCCGTGAAAATTCTGGGTACGTAATAGACTTTTCCACATTCTTTTTTCCCTTTAAGTACCCCATGATCATCTCCTAAATTATGCATTCAAAATAACTAAAATGGGGTCAAGTGATATCGTCTCCTTGGCTCTTCTTTGTCTCACTATCTCAGCCATATTCCAATCCTCCCTAGCCCAAAACTCCCCACAAGACTACCTCAATGGACACAACGCCGCTCGATCGGCCGTTGGCGTTGGCCCCATGACTTGGGACGCCAACGTGGCAGCATTTGCCCAAAACTACGCCAACCAACGTATTGGCGATTGCGCTCTCAAGCACTCCGGAGGTGGAGGAAAGTACGGTGAGAACATCGCCGCTGGAAGCGGAGACTTCACCGGGGCTGCGGCCGTGGGCCTGTGGGTTGGAGAGAAGCCCGATTACGACTACAACTCGAATTCGTGCGCTCCTGGGAAGGTGTGTGGGCACTACACTCAGGTGGTCTGGAGGAATTCGGTTCGCCTTGGGTGCGCTAGGGTTCGGTGCAACAATGGGTGGTGGTTCATTACTTGTAACTATGATCCACCGGGCAACTACGTTGGGCAGAAACCCTACTAGAGGCATAATAATTTTGTCGCGTCTATGAATAAGCGACAAAATGTACGGAAAAATAAAACTGATGGTCCTATTTGTCACAATAAATACATATGGAGAAATAAACAAACAATAATCATATGGTCTCGTCTAGTTCTTCTATATAAGTATGAACTTGATGTAACATGTGTTATGTTTGCAGATGTTATTGAGACCGGCTTATTTTTTAAGCTTCTGGTAAATTTCTATATGCCTTTCCAATCTCTTTCTCGACAAAAATCTTTGCGTGAAGTTAAATTGGAAGTTATTTCAGGGGCGGACTTACTATAGGGCACGTGCCCCCGCTCAACCCCATTTTATTAGGAAGTGGTTCAGTGAGTCCAATAAACATAGATTTTTGTCCGTTCATTTTATTCAATTAAGAGAGTTTTGGGTATGGACATATTGCATCTGCATGGAATGTGAGTCCTTTTATTAAGTTATAAAACATAGTGCTTTGAGAAGAACTGAATGACATAACAATCTTTTCGCAAAAATGTGTTTCGCGGCTTGACTCTTCGGTTCGCTGGATTCTTTTAACCTTTTCTGCTGAGAAAATAGGTTTTTATTTATTTTTATCTTAATGGGAAAATTGAGAATTGAATACTTAAATTTATGTGGATATGTTTTTAAAAACTTTTAGAATGCACATACATAAATTGCTTTAAAATTCGATGGTGTATAATTTTACGTACTTGAGGTGAAATTTTGGAAGTTATGAATAATTATGTGCCCCAAAGGAAAGTTTCTGGATCCACCATTGACCTTACATCCAAGTGATTGTTAGGAAATCGGAATAACAAACAGTTGTGCATAATGAAAAACGGGAAAGAAAACAAGGCAAAAGATATACGTGGAAAACCTTAACGCGAGGAAAAAACCACAGGAGCCACACCACTCCACTATGAAATCGAAAACAAAAGTACAAGTCTTCTCGCAATCTCTCTGAGATCTGCGTTTTCTCTCGTCTTTCTCTGTTTTTCTCTGAAATTTGATAACCCTGAATTTAACAAACTGCTAAATAAATAGGTCGGGCCTTATGGCAGAAATTACATCCCGAGGTCCAAAAAAATATCGTTTTCGCAGCAATCCGGAGTGAGACCTTAGGAGCACACTGGACTGCGGGACTCAGCAGTCCCGTGGGGGCTCCGCCCCCTACACCCCTGGGATAGACCACTACTGAATGTTGTTTGCACCCCAACAGTGATTTGGGTGGTCCAGATATTTAAGTTTCGAGTGGTTCAACACCCACTTAAACTTTGCCCTTGCTCGTGCGAAGTCCGGACCTGGGTGGGGTGGTAGAAACCTATGAGTAATTGGATTCTCATGGGGTTTGCCGCAACTCTAGAGTCCTTAAGGTTATGCGCTAAGGAGGATGCTACAGTTGGTTGCCCCGTACTCCACCAGTTTTGCACCGTCGTTAATCTGGATTTGGTGTATTGGAGATCACATCTGGACCGTCCAAAAGTGTTTTGCACGGTCCGGATTAAAGCAACTCTTCCATGAAATAGTTTATTTTAAATCCGGACCGTTATTGTGGAGATGAACGATCCAGATGTGATCTCTAGGGTGATATCCAGTACCTCAGGTCCCGTTAAGCTGGCTGGAACGCTTTATATGAAATGGCATAAAACTGGTTCAAAACCTATTAGGTGGTATTAATATTTGTAGGATCAGTTCATACGTGACTATATTTTGACTCTAAATGGATTCTACAAAAATCAATCGATGTGCGTGTAAACTTCCTCGGATACTCCGAGTTGCCGGAAAGAAAGAACGTAAATGATAGAACCGGAATGATTCACACTGAGACTGTTCTACCAGGAATGCTAACTGAAGGAAAATAGAGGGAAATGCAATGATGCGTTTCTCGATGACTATAGAAAATTGTTGCAGCCCTTGAGTCGACCGGGGAACCCACCCACCCACCCACCCAGCCAATAGCTAATTTGACCGGGAAGGAAATGTTGATTCGTCACCATGTCATAGTCTTTGTCAGCCGGCTCCTACCGAAATGCAAATTATTAAATTGAAGTGTATCCCAACCATCTGGTCCCAAGTATCGAAACTCAAGACCGATAGAAAAGCAGCAACATTATGTTAGCTGCTCCAACCACTTGAACTACCACCTCGATACGTTGTATGATTTGATTGAACATCATGCATGCTTGATACACTGATACGCTATACATTTCATACCAGAAGTTTTGGTTTCTTAGGTTCATGAGTGCAGGGGTTGTCGAAGTTTTTTACATTGGGAATCTCCATGTTGAATCCATAAAGCCCCTACAAATTTTGGATCCGGAGTGTGTATAGTGAGCTCCCTCGGCCGTCCGATCGGTGACCGGCAGTATGGATAAATTGGGGTTAATTTGATTAATGTGAAAATGCTTTTTTTAAATTCAATTTGAAAATGCTTTTTTATATACAAGATGATCCGGGCCGTTGATCGCCGATTAGATAGCCAAGGGAGCTCACTACATCGAAGGACCATTCAAGTCTTACGCCCACCCTTCATCACGCCATTGAAGAGCTCAGGGACTGCCGGTCGAACGAAACTGGAGAAGAGAGGAGGGAGTCAGGAAGGCAAGGGGACTGAAAAAGAGAGAAAGGAGGGAGGGGGACAGAAGTGGGGAAGAAGAAGGGGAGCGGCTGGGATGGGGAGGGGATCGCCTACAACTGATATCTCTCTCTCTCAGCCCTCCACCTCTCTCGATTCATTGAATATCACGCATGCTAAATTCATTGAGAATGCTAAAATATTTTATCAGAAGTTTTGGATTCTTAGGTCCATGCCTGCATGCTTGTTGGAGTTTTTCAGTCTCAAATCTCAACCTATGGTTATTTGATTCTTTTTTCTTTTTAATAATCAGGTGTCCAAGTTAGTTTTTGCGCACTTCGAATAATCGCTAGTTCATTTTTTGAGCAATTCCAATAGTAGTAATCATTTTCCTTTAAACCAACCCGATTGTTCACACCTCCAGAATCGATAAACCTTTTGGATCTTGTTAACCAAAGTGATACGACATAAATTTCTAAATCATGAATTTACTACTCTCTTCGTCCCTTTTTAAATGTAGACATTTCCATTTTGGGTTGTCCCTAAATAAGTGTGTGGTTTAAAAAGTTAAAAACATAGTGCCCCGAGAAGAACTTAATGCTATAACATTTTTTTGCAAAATGTGTTTCTTAACCTTTTGTGCTTAAAAATAGGTTTTTTAAAAAAAAATAAATTAGGTCTTTGATGTATCTTAATGGGAAAAGTTAGCATTGAATACTTAAATGTGAGTGGATGTATCCTTTCCCCAATGGTGGATATTAAAATCCAATGGTGTATAATTGTAGTTGACGGATGAAAATTAATTTTGAAGTTTATGCATAATTATGTGTCCCGTTGTAGGGAAATTCCATGCGTTTACCACTGGACCTTACTCCCAAGTGATTTGGCCTGGGGAGGTAGCTACATGTCCCCCTCTCCACCTTTTTATTAAGTAAGTTCATATGTGCTTGCAAAACCAAGATTTTTTTTCTTTAGGTTTAGAGAACAAAAAATAGACATTTTGAGCTAAAAAATCAACTACTTTCCGAAGTCCGATTTAGCTAAATTTTTGCATGCCCACCTAAAAAAGCGTTCTGAACAAAATGAACGGATTCGATCATCGATGTCGGCACCGGACATAGGAGGGTAACGTTCACCCTCTTTAGGGGAGGGTGAACAAAATTGCTCTCTTCTATATCAAATGGGATAAAATGGGTTCAAAATTTATTAGGTACTATTAATACTTACAGGATCCGTTCATACGTAATTTTATTCTTACTTTAAATTGCTTCTAATAAATTAATCGATGTGTGCTTAAACATTCCAAGTTACCGGGAAAAAAGAACATTAATGATATATCCACAACGATTCACAAATCACAATGAACCCCAAGGGTTGGTAAAGTGGTATTGTCTTGGAACTTAGGGGTTTGCTCCCATCTAATATCTCAGGTTCGATTTTCTTTGTCAGCAAACTCTTGGGGCCACTAGGGATTGTGTCCAGTCGTTACCTTCAGAGTCTCAAAATTAGTCGAGGTGTAAGCAAGTTAGCCCGAGTATAAAAAAAAAGTAAAATGATCCACACAGAACCGGCTTTGGACTAAAGTCTGTAAAGCCACCGCTTTAGGCCCCCCAAATTTTGACTTATTCTTGGGGCTTCCAATTTTATAGATTCATATAGTAGTTATGCTTTCAAATGTCTGTAATGACTTATTTATGATTTTTTTTTCCTTAGTATTTTTAACTATTCTTTATTGAGTTTAAAGCCCAATTTAAAAAAAAAATAAAATGGAAGCAAATGCACTGATACGCGCATTTCCCGATGACTAGAGAAAATTGTGTAAAGATGACAAAGGCCCCCGTCTCTCTCTCTCTCCCCTAGAGAAATTGTAAAAGTTGGTGGAGCATGCACCTTTTGTCTCTTTGGCCCCCGTCCCTCCCACCACTACTACAATAATGGTTAAAGATGACAAAACAGAAATTGAAACAATGACAGTTTTTGTAAAACTATCATCGAAAATATGAGGCTAGAGTTTTGATGTCAGTCTATCCTAAAAACTGTCATCTTTGCGATATAAGATGATCGTTTATAATAAAAGTGACATTATTATCTATTTCTTTAATGTCAGTTTTTACTTAGAACTGACATTAAAACAAGGCGCTTCTAGAAGCCCATATGGATAACCTTTGAATGTCAGTTTTCCTTAAAAGTGACATTGAAACTAAGCCCTTTTAATGTCAGTTTTAATTAGAACCGACATTAAAGTTGATCATAAAAGATGACTGTCATCTTATATTAAATCTAAAACTGACAAAAAAAGTACTCAGCTTAAAATTTTTCGAAAATATAGTATAAATATTTTTGTTGGTCTTTTGTCAACAACAAGCGTGCTAGCTCAGTTGGTAACATGGGCGCGCGACGAAGTCAAAGTCTTGATTTCGAGTCCTGGGGCAAGCAAATATTAGCTAAACACACAAGTGCTACGTAGGCGCCACGAGGGTGCCATGTGAACTCCACTGGGCGGTCATGCGAGGGCGGCCACACGAGAGCCACGTGTTCGAAGTAGAATTGGAATTTTTTTTTTTTAGAATGGAGGATAGATAAGATGACAGTTTAAAATAGTCATCGTTGATTGTAAAGATGACAGGTTTACACTGTCATCTTATTGCAAAGATGACAGGTTTAAACCATCATTTTATATGTTTCAATGACCTTTTTTTACTGTCATAACAAATCTAGACTTTTAATGTCACCTAACTGTCATCTTTTGTGATTCATGACACCTTTTAACTGTCATGATTTAAGATTTTTGTAGTAGTGCACAAAGTCTCTTTCTATGAATTTTTAATTCAGTGGTTCGTCGGTTTTAGGTTTACTTTTTTGGTCTTTGGTCTTTTCTTTCGGGTTGATCTTTGTGTCGATTTGTCTTTTTTTTTTCTTTTTAAAGGTTAATAAAATCTTTTTTGTCGATCGAAAAAATAAAATTTAGCAATTATCAATAGCAGGAAATCTGGACTCAAGAGTAATTATTCTATTGTCGTGCTGCCTAACATTCTTATCCACCACATATTGTACCGGGTTTCATAAGAATATGTTATGCATAAAGGTATTGGGACACCACGAGTACCCAAGACCATGAAATAATTGGTGGGGAATTTGTCATGCCAGTGACATATATACTTAACACGACAACTAAAGTATGTGTTAAAAACCATCAATTCACACTAAACGTCCTTCTCTTTTGTCATCCAAAGGAGATATCCATGACATTTTCTTAGACGCCTAATTATTCTACAGTAAAAAATTCCATGCATGTTTTGATTTTTCCAACTAAGTACATCTCATAAACAAAAATTTAGCTCTTCATCTTTCATTTCTATTTGATTAAATAATCATATGCGGTGATGTTTATTAAATAATCGTATGTGCTTACGGTTTAGATGATTTTTTTTCCACTAAAAATGATAGGCTAAATTGAACTAGCGTAGTGGCTCTCCAATCAACCTGGGAACCCACCTGACCTAGGATGTTTATGCATAAGCCATATCTGATCCGGTCGGGGGAGGGAATAGTTATCCGTCACCATGTCACGAGTTGTTATCAGGCCCCCTACCGAAATACAAGTTAAATTGGAATGTCCCAAGAAAGTTAGATTTACGAAATAACACATTTAAAAAGGGACCGAGGGAGTGTAAGATAAACCAGAAGCCCAACTGAACAGTAGGTCAATTGGGTGCTTCAAGTCTTTGTTTAGTTTTCCATGGAAGACTCGTTTCAGTATATGGTTGACCATGACAACCAATGGCAGGCAAAGATTAGAGTTGGAGCAAATAAATTAGGGGTGCAAACAAGCTAAGCCGCCCACGAGCAGCTTGTGGCTCAGATCGATCATTGAGGTTCGGCTCGGCTCAATAAGTAATCGAGCAGAGATCGATTTTCATGCTCGTTTAGTTAACGAGTTCGCAAAAGCTCAGCTCGGCTCGATCGTGAAGCTCGGCTCAATAAGTAATCGAGCCGAGATCGATTTTCATGCTCGTTTAGTTAACGAGTTCGCAAAAGCTCAGCTTGGCTCACAAAAGCTTTGCTCGATTTTATAGGCTCGGCCCATTTAAAGAGGCTCGTTAAGTAAATTACCCTGGCTTGGCTCGTTTATGACCGAGCTGAGCTCGAGCTCAATTTTTCGGCTCGTTCACTTAACGAGCCGAGCTCGAACATTACAAAGCTCGGCTCCATTCATCTTATAGCACCTTCAGAGTGGTCTATCCATGCAAAAAATCACATCGATAGATATATCAAAAATAAAATTTTAGTTTATAAAATGGACTGTTTAACAATTTTAAAGTTAAACTGTCTGTGGCTATCCATGTTATAAACCAAAATTCCAATTTTGATATACCTGTCGTTGTCGTATCAAGTTCATTTTTTGCAAAGATGTACTATTTTGTAGGTGTTACAAGATGAAATATTCAAATCAATAACAAACGTACGGTAGGACCCACAATGATGGTGGCGGAAAACCTTGGTTTCCACCGCAAAGGAAAAAGCATATGTATCAACCTAGGATATGCTAATGTAGTCATTTTCTAGCTTACCTAAGTTGACGACACTTCAAATTTCATGCTTGAGTCATGACAATGATGACATGTTATAATACTACTATTCCTTTGAAAATTCTGCATACGTTGTAGAATTTTCTTCAGTTTTTTCCCTATAAGTAACCCACGATCATCTCCTACGTTCTTCATTCACAAAACTTAAAATGGCGTCAATTTATATCACCTCCCTGGCTCTTCTTTGTCTCACTCTCTTAGCAATTCTCCATTCCTCCCAAGCCCAAAACTCCCCACAAGATTACCTCAACGGCCACAACTCCGCTCGATCGGCCGTGGGGGTGGGGCCCATGACTTGGGACGCCAACGTGGCAGCATTTGCCCAAAACTACGCCAGCCAACCAACGTATTGGCGATTGCGCTCTCAAGCACTCCGGAGGTGGAGGAAAGTTTATAGAACTTGTATGGAAATGTGTTCAAGAATTGAACACAGATTGTATTATTCAATTGGAAATGGGAGTTACAATTGGGAAAAGAATTCCAAGTGGAGGAGAGAGAGAGAATTACAAGGGGAGGAGAGAGAGAAGAGAATTTCAGAAGGAAAGAAAGAAGGAAGCAACACATTCGACACTCCTACTGCCACTCCCTAATGCCCTTATATCCCCTTTAACAGAAGAACTGTCTAACAAACCTAACAAACTACTCTCAGTAATTACACTCTAAACCTTGGAATTACAACAATTAGAGTAAAGCCCCAAATCCTATCAAAAGTATGGCGAGAACATCGCTGTTGGAAGCAGAGACTTCACTGGGGCTGCTGCGGTGGGCCTGTGGGTTGGAGAGAAGCCCAATTACAATTACAACTCGAATTCTTGCCTTCGTGGGCAGTGTGGGCACTACACTCAGGTGGTCTGGAGGAATTCGGTTTGGCTTGGGTGCGCTAGGGTTCGGTGCAACAGTGGGTCATGGTTCATTACTTGTAACTATGATCCACCGGGGAACTACGTTGGGCAGCGCCCTTACTAGGGGTGTACACGGTCCGGATCGGATCGGATTGGCATGAATCCAATCCTAATCCGTGAGTCACGGTTTTTAGAAAATCCAATCCGTGTCCGGACCAAAAGTCTCACGGTTCGGTTCCAATCCGATCCGCGAGTCACGGATCGGTTCCGGTTTTATCCACGGATTACATGTCATACGTAAATAAGTAACAAATAATTTGATTAAAATAAAATACTAAAAAATCTAAAGTAGAAAACAAAGAGGCCTTAAATGGAGCACGTGATGGAGCCACAACTAGGGCCTAAACAAGCACTAGTAGAAGCATAAACAAGCACTAGTAGAAGCATATAGCTTAATTCAATTATATAGTAGAATAGAACAAAGGCAGTTTAATACAAAAAAAATAGGGAACAACTACTAAATTCATCAAAATCCAATACAAATGCAAAGTAGTGGAATACATGAAAGTCCAATACAAATTGACAATATTTATAGGAGATAATAGTATTACTCTATATCAAATTGACAATATTTATAAAAGTGATAAAATTATTTATATATACATACATATATATTTTTTAAAAATTTATATATAATAAAAATCTCACAGTCCGGATCGGTTAATCGACGGTTTCAAAATCAAAATCCGTGTCCGGACCACGAGTCACGGTTTATTATTTTTTGAATCCGTGTCCGGACCATTAATCCACGGTTAAAATCCAAAATGTACGGATCGGTTTGGTCCGGACCGGATTCACGGTTCACCGGTTTTTTTGTGCAACCCTAGTAAGAGGCATAATAATTTTAAGCACCAAAAAGCAAAAAGTTAAGTTTACTACTTAAGCCAAACTTCTCCTAAGTGACAAAATGTACGGAAAAATAAAACTGATGGTCCTACTGGTTACCATATATATGAGCAGATGAAATAAATAAACAATAATCATATGATGGTCGTTTTGTTCTCCTAAGGGGGTGTTGCACTAAGGTGGTTTTTTGAAAAAATTGAGTTTTCACGGTTTTTTATGTGATGTATTATGAGAGAATGACTTGTCTCGAATTTTAGAAAAAATAGTTTTTTGTTAATGGAACACCCCCTAAGTTTGAACTTGATGTATCATATGTTGCGTTTGCATATGTTACTGATGTCGGCTTATGTTTTGAAGTGGTTCAGTGAGTCCAATCGACATAGATTCTTGCGCGTTCATTTTGTTTGACGAGGAGAGATCAGGGTACGGACAAATTGCACCTGCATGGAATCTGAATTATTTTATAAGTTAAAAACAATCTGAATTATTTTATAAGTTAAAAACAGGTTTTATTTTTTTCTTTGTTAAAACAAATTAGGACTTTTGATGCATCTTTTTTTTTTCCTGACCGGCAAAAAAAAGATGAGTGGATATGGTTAACAACTTAAATCCTTTCCCAATGGTGGATATTAAAATCCAGTGGTGTATAATTGTAGCCTTTTTTTTTTTACAAGTATATAATTGTAGTTGACGGATCGATGAAATTTTTGAAGGTTATGCATAACTATGTGTCCCATTGTAGGGAAATTTGTGCATCTACCACTGGAAATTTCCTCTTGGAAAACATGAATTTTTTCAATGCTCTCGGAGTACCGTCACGTAGTGCTTCATATCACTTTATCACTACACATTCTTGTGGGATGCACAACTAAGTGTATGAATCTCACGTAAATGTGTGGTGCTAAAGTAATCTAGAGTACCACGTTACTCTGTTTCGGGACTACTAAATACTTACTCTTAGAAAACCGGCGCTTTATAGATAAAAGTTGTCTGCCCTCCCGCGCTTTGCAGAACGTTGATGTCGGAGCATCGACATAGGCTGTTTTCCTTAGGAGTAGGTCGCCTCAAGACTCCCATCTGTGCATCCCTATACTCCTCAAGGCCTCACTATGTGGGCTCCAAAAGGCCTAGGACAGTGATCTGGACCGTTCACCTTGTAAACTTCGATGCGAAGAACTGATATATAGAAAATCAATTCGATAAGATATTGATAGACACAGTAATTAATCATGCCTGTTTTATAAAATGGATGGTAAATAAAAATTAAAAACTGCTGGTTCAATTTGTAACACAAGACATGGATAATTAGATAATTACTATGTCTATGAGGGTGTTTGGGAGCCCCATTTTTAGTTTTTCATTTTCAACTTTTTAGCTTTTTGGCTTTTTGAATTATGGTAAAAATGTATTTTAAATTTAGTTGGAGTGTTTGGAAGAAATGTGCAGAGTTCATTTTGAAACAGGAGCTACAAGAGATTTCACCATTGCCGAGTAAAAATTTAGCCGGCTAATGTGGTTTTTTAGTCGCTGCAAACCAATGCCGAGTAAAATTTTAGTCGGCCCTTTGGTCGGTGAAGGACCTTCGGTGAATGTATTTACCGACTAAAAAACGTTTTGCTCGGTAAAAGGTGTGTTTTTGCCGACAAAGATTTACCGACAAGAGTTTACTCGGTATTTATACTTTACCGAGTAAATATTTACTCGGTGATTAGTGCACACATTTACCGACTAAAGTTTACTCGGTGATTGGTGCACACATTTACCGACTAGACTTTACTCACTGATTTTCTGTAACCCTTTACCGAGTAAAGTTTGCTCGCTGTTTTTGTGTAATCCTTTACCAAGCAAAGTTTACTCACTGATTTTCTGTAACCCATTACCAAGTAAAGTTTACTCGGCAGTTTTGTGTAACCCTTTACCTTGTAAAGTTTACTCGCTAATTAGTCCAAAAATTTATCAGTGAGTAAATAGCGAGTAATTAACAAGTGAGTCCAAACAAATTTCCCACATTTTCATTCACATGCTATTATCAACATTCATTCAATCCACATTTGCCAACCTACTACAAATATAAGATATTGAAGTTACCAAGGATAATGTCATAAATCTCTCTATCCATCAAATATTAAACAAATTCCCAAAGTGCAAATTCAAAATACTTACATCCAAATTCCTTGAGTGCAAATTAAAAATACTGTCCAAACAAGGTTTCTTCATATGTAATATTAGACAAAACGTATCCAAAACCCCTAGAACGCAAATGGATAGTCAAACATCAAAGCACGTAGAATCCAACTTTGATTTTCATGGTCCATAACAAAAAGAACAGCAACAAGATACTCCATCAAAGTGTCGTCAACCTGTATAAAGAAAAAAAACAATCCACCATCAGCGCTACGATTCTCTTATGAGATTATACATGCATGATAAACAATAATTGCTTTTTGCATAAACATTTCCTCAATGCAAGCATCAGTTCCACTTGGGGTGCTAAATCATACTCTGTATTCTAGATGATGAAACTCTGAAATGAGTTGTTATGGTACTATGTTTTTAGGCACAATAGAAAAGAAATAGGGCCATCAAGATATGAAGCTATTGTCTAGGACCAGAAGCAGCAAACAAAGAGAGAAATTTCAGCAACCAGCAGCAAATGAAATGTACCAACTACAGCAGCAAAAAAACTAACAATAGCAGTAGCATAAGATCGAGTAAAGTGAGGCATATTCTTGAGAATCAGAGTGAATTCAGCAGCAAAAGCATACCAACTTGAGAATCGCAGCAGCAAATCAGGAACAGCATACACAATATCTTATTGTTCTATACAGCAATGTCCTCATTCACATATCACCTCATATCATATTGCTTACTATGTAGCAGGATTTGCAAAACGGAACTATACCATTTGAAAATCTATTTCGATGGAAAAACAAAGAACCAAAAACCATGACTAGTTTCTTATCTATTTACTAACACTTTGGCAGAGCATGAATATCTTTGGTCCCTATTCCCTAATAAACCAACCTATTCGACAACATGCATATGTGTAGAGTTCACAAGAATCAAACTGATGTTACATACTGAATAGTTAACTTTTGTTATTCCCGCGTAGAATCTGACAGCACCTAGACTTTGGTAAAATGGGGATAACTCCTAGCTTGATGATTACTGTCATGTTTTGGCCTCATGTCTGATTAGGCTTAGCGAGTAAAAAAACAAGGAATACGAAATATTACCTTAGTGAACGGCGAGATCGAGCAAATAAGCAATTTCCCAAACGTCAAAAGATTAGTGTCGGAGATAGCCACAAAACAAACTTTCGCTGGTCAACAAATTCGAAGTCTTGATTCTCTGGAACAAAGAATAAACAATAGATTAGAGGGCATGAAATCTCAGGAAAAAAAAAGGCTATCTGCATTGTGCAAGGTAGTACCCAATTTCCACAGAGAGAGAGAGAGAGAGAGAGAGAGAGAGAGCACGTTCACAAAGATCAGGACATCAAGAATAGGGGCCTACAGCATCCAGTGCCAAGCCCAACCGATTTATTAAACGGGCTTTAAAGATAACATAACACAACTCTAAGGATCGAATCTAAATATCCATCCCAAGCACTACAAGGATCGAATCTAAATATCCTTTAAACAAGGCGTGCACTTTAAAAACCTCTTTATACAAGCCATGCATTTTGAAAACCAGGCATTCAGTGGATATACTAAACTAAAGACATGAAAATTTCTTTACCATGGTACCTAATGCAATTTCCAGCACTAGGTCCAATGAAAAACAACTCTTTGACACCTCACAGATAAAAGAAAATCGAAAACACTTGCATTCCGTAAAATTTTGTTAAACAGAACATCAAATTTTCAAAGCACAAAACCAAATTAGTTTCAGAAATCAAATATTTATGTGGAAGTTCAAAGAATGCCGTGGATATATCGCAAATGCAGAGTCAAGCTGCACTGGACACATCACAGCAGCAGTACTACGCAACAGAAAGTGTGAATTTTATAAGGTGTATATAGACATTTGTAAGATGTATATTAAAAGTCCAACTATCTTTGCCATTATCTGAGTCTATTTCGATCTTTGGAGAAATAGGAAACTTTGCAAGAGCACATTTGTTTATGGGAATAATCCATTGCCATAGTATATAACTTTTTAGTCTAATACATTCAACTCTACCTTAATAAATTCCATCTTCTCTGATTTTATACAGAATTCTCTTAATTTTCAGGAAAAAGACAATCACAACATTAGCATGACTGATTATAAATAAAAAAATTTTAAAAAAAATTCAACTTTCCTGTACCAATCTACCAAGTACCCAGTTCAATAGAACCCCCAATACACTAATACAGTACCCAGTTCAACCCACGGTTTTCCCACGGTGTGGGCCAGCCTCAGGATGGGACGTGGGTCTTCTTCCCCAAGAGAAAGTCAGAATACCAGTGTAATAAGGTGTAAACAGATCAACCATGGGCTCAGAAAAGCTATCAATCAATTATAAACGGGATTTGAAACAAATTAAAACAGATAAGTACCTCCAGTGAAATCTGGATCTCAAACAGGCCCAGATCCCCTTTTAGTATACACCGAGAGGCTGTAATCCACCCACCGGAGGGAGACCACTGCCGCTACCTCTCCTTCGAAGCCTGCAGAAGAGCCCGTATTCCCTTAGTCCTCCGAAAACAAAAAGGCGATCGTTGCTAGGACTAGAGAGAGAGAGAGAGAGTTGAGATGAAACCTCACACCCCTTGGGTTGCAACAGAAACCTCACGGTTTCTTCTTCCTTTACTCGTTCCAGATCTGAACAGAAGGAGACCCGGTTGTTGACTCGTCTGGTATTTGGTCCAGCTGGGATTCCGACTTGATTAGGAAGAGCTCCAAACCCATTTGAACCTTCGGTCTGATCTACAACAGCAGTTGAGATGAACCTCGATTCTGTATGGTGTAGAGTCCTTCGCATACGAGAATGAACAAAATTTTCAGATCACGGTTCGTCTTTTGAGTTGCTGGAGAAGAGGACTAGAAACCCAGATCCCCTTTGAGTTGCTTGGACTAGAGAGAGAGAGAGAGAGAGAGTTGGGGGGAATTTCTAGGGGGGAAAAAATTCAGCCCATTTTGGACCGAAAAATGGTGTGTGTAATTGTGTGTGTGCAGTGCATTACATTATCATGTATGAAAAATTATCGTAAAGTTACGATACATCGTTCGAGGGCCTTTCAAGACTAATATTTAAAATCGGAAACGTCTATATTTTTTGTAGGATAGAATATATTATTCATGTAAAAAATTAAGTATATTTTATGATCTCTGTATGCTCGATCAGAGTTAACAAATATTTTCCTACTAATGATTCTCACGTCCGGAATCTCCCGATGAAGGGTTTTTAAAAATCCAATTGGTCCAAAATTTGGTGAGGTTCATTAAAACGCCAAGAAAAACAAAATAGTCGGTGTTGATCGTCTAAATTGTGTTGAGATCGTGTGGCTAACGTACATTAGACTATAACAGTATATATTGGTTCATAACTAGTATGTTCAATGTATAACATTGAATGGTGGATACTAGTTCGTTTTCTTGAATGTTTGATCTAAACCGATACGATTTAACATCTTATCAATTCTATCATTCTCCCTGAAATTGATGATCATCCGATGCCGGTAACCACACGATCGGAACACATTCAATGTTGCCAGTGGCATTTGAACACTATAATGCACCAACTAAAGGCCATCTAATCTATTTATTGAAAATCTGAACTGGTAGATGTGTTTAAAACGTGTTTTTAAGGTCCTATGGAAGGATTTGGCAAAAAAAAAAACCCAGAAGGGCTTGATCGGAGCAAATTTTCATATAGCGATTTTATGAAAAAATGCTCCGATCAAGCCCTTCCGGGTAGTATTTTTTGCCAAATCCTTTCATAGGACCTTAAAAACACTTTTTAAACACTTCTAACGATTTAGATCGTCGAAATTTTCTCCGAAAATTAGAGTTCGAGGTCTGAATTTTTACACCTTGCGGGATCCTTCATATGAAGTTTATTACTTAGTTTAGTTAATTAAGCTTAGTATTTTTTTATATTAATTTCTATAATATAATTTCTATAATTTGATGAATTTCAATTATTTATGAATTTCTATAATTTAATTTGATAATTTCTATAATATCTATAATTTAATTTGATAATTTATATAAAACATTCATACCACAATGATAATTTGATAATTTCTTTTTTTGTCCAACTCTCTCTCTCTCTCTAAAAAAAATTATAAGCGGATATTGAAGCAAAATCTCAAAATAAAAATAGACTTGGCGCTACATTGGTCCCGACAAAAGTATAAGTTTTACTTGGGAAATGTGTACTTTCAACGAGTAAGATAATTTACTCGGCAATGGTACACCAATTGGCGAGCAAATTTTAGTCGGCATTGAATTTCCACCAAAAAATAGACTTGGCGTCACATTGGTCCCGACTAAAGTATAAGTTTTACTTGGGAAAAGGTGTACTTTCAACGAGTAAGATAATTTACTCGGCAATGGTACACCAATTGGCGAGCAAATTTTAGTCGGCATTGAATTCCCCCAAAAAATAGACTTGGCGCCACATTGGTCCCGACTAAAGTATAAGTTTTACTTGGGAAAGGTGTACTTTCAACGAGTAAGATAATTTACTCGGCAATGGTACACCAATTGGCGAGCAAATTTTAGTCGGCATTGAATTCCCCCCAAAAAATAGACTTGGCGCCACATTGGTCCCGACTAAAGTATAAGTTTTACTTGGGAAAGGTGTACTTTCAACGAGTAAGATAATTTACTCGGCAATGGTACACCAATTGGCGAGCCAATTTTAGTCGGCATTGAATTTCTACCAAAAATAGCCTTGGCGCCACATTGTTCCCGACTAAAGTATAAGTTTTACTCGGGAAAGGTGTACTTTCAGCGAGTAAGATAATTTACTCGGCAATGGTACACCAATTGCCAAGTAAATTAAATTTACTCGGCATTTTTACTCGGCAATGGTGAAATCTCTTGTAGTGGAGATATGTTTTGCTTTGAAACGGTGGACTTTGGTTCAAGTACTTCTAACCGTCCGATTGAGTTGATTTTTTGTGGGTCCCCTCGGAAAAATATTTTAAGAACAATGAACGGTTCGGATCACTCGTATGGGACCCAAAAGTGGGTCCCCAAACGCGATCTGTACCATTTCTGTCCCATTTTTTCTGTACCCCAAGGTTTATCCTGCTAAATGTCACCCTCTCCACCTTTTGTTAAGTAAGTTCATACGTGCTTGCAAAACCCAGATTTTTGTTGCCGATCAACAAAAAAAAAAAACTCAGATTTTTGTTCTTTAGGTTTAAAGAATAAAAAATAGACATTTTGAGTTAAAAAATCAACAACTTTCCGATGTCCGATTTAGCTAAATTTTTGCATGCCCACCTAAAAAAGCGTTCTAAACAAAATGAACGGATCCGATCATCGATGTCGGCACCGGAAATAGGAGGGTAACGTTCACCCTCTTTAGGGGAGGGTGAACAAAATTGCTCTCTTTATATCAAATGGGATAAAGTGGGTTAAAAAAAAAACATTAATGATATATCCATAATGATTCACAAATCACACTGAACCCCAAGGGGTTGACAAAGTAGTATTGTCTTGAGACTTAGAGGTTTGCTCTCATCTAATGTCTCAGGTTCGATTTTTCATGTCAGCAAACTCTTGGGGGCCACTAGGGGCTGTGCCCAATCGTTACCTTTCAGAGTCCCAAAATTAATCGAGGTGTAAGCAAGCTGGCCCCGGGGTATAAAAAAAAAAGTAAAATGATCCACACAGAACCGGCTTTGGCGGCTTTGGACTAAAGTCCGTAAAGCCACCGCTTTAGGCCCCCCAAATTTTGACTGATTCTTGGGGCCTCCAATTTTATAGATTCATAGATAGTTATGCTTTCAAAGGACTGTAATGACTTATTTATGATTTTTTTTTTTGGTTTTCCTTGGTATTTTTAACTATCCTTTATTGAGTTGAGAGCCCATTTAAAAAAAAATAAAAATTCCTTTTTACGCCCTATATAGTAGTATTACAGAGTCGGCCCTGGATTCACACTGTTCTAGAAAAATGGAAGCAAATGCAATGAATGATACGCGCATTTCCCGATGACTAGAGAAAATTGTGTAAAGATGACAAAGGCCCCCGTCTCTCTCTCTCTCCCCCAGAGAAATTGTAAAAGTTGGTGGAGCATGCACCTTTTGTCTCTTTGGCCCCCGTCTCTCCCACAAAGTCTCTTTCTGTGAATTTTTAGTTCAGTGGTTTGTCGGTTTTAGGTTTACTTCTTTTGGTCTTCGGTCTTTTCGTTGGGTTGATTTTTGTGTCGATTTGTCTTTGTTTTTTCTTTTTAAAGGTTAATAAATTCTTTACTGCCGATCGAAAAAATAAAATTTAGCAATTAGCAATAGCAGGAAATCTGGACTCGAGAAATTATTCTATTGTCGTGGTGTTCTTACATTCTTATCCACCACATATTGTACCGGCTTTCATAAGAATATGTTATGCATAAAGGTATTGGGACACCACGAGTACCCAAGACCATAAAATAATTGGTGGGGAATTTGTCATGCCAGTGACATACTTAACACGACAACCAAAGTATGTGTTAAAAACCATTAATTCACACTAAACGTCCTTCTCTTTTGTCATCCAAAGGAGATATCCATGACATTTTCTTAGACGCCTAATTATTCTACAGTGAAAAATTCCATGCATTTTTAATTGTTCCAACTAAGTACATCTCATAAACAAAAATTTAGCTCTTCATCTTTCATTTGTATTTGATTAAATAATCATATGTGGTGATGTTTATTAAATAATCGTATGTGTTTATGGTTTAGATGATTTTTTTTCCTCTAAAAATGATAGGCTAAATTGAACCAGCGTAGTGGCTCTCCAATCAACCTGGGAACCCACCTGACCTAGAATGCTTGTGCATAAGCCATATCTAATCCTGATCCCGGGGCGGGGGCGGGGGCGGGGGGAATAGTGATCCGTCACCATGTCACGAGCTTTGTTATCGGGCCCCCTACCGAAGTACAAGTTAAATTGGAATGCCCTCTCCTAACCATCTAGTCCCAAGTATCGAAAATGAAGACTGGTGAAAGAGGAGTAACCTCATGTTAGCTGCTCCAACCGCTTGAACTACCACCTCAGTGTTTCTCTGATATTTCATTTCTTGAGCAATTCTAGTATTGGTAATCATTTTCCTCTTGTTAAAAAATTTTGAGTTTTGACTATAATTTTATACTTGTTAGATTCATCTCGCAGAGAGGAATCTAAAAATCACAAAATCTTGACGCGAAACTAACAAATGCAAATTTTGTTTGAATAAAAACGAAACCAAAAAACCATAATCCACTTTTTAGCCAAAGTAGTTCTAAGTCACCTACCAAAATAATCATGAATATCCTAAAGATAAACCAAATGCCCAAACAAGACGTTAAGTCAGTTGGGTGCTACAAGTCTTTCTTTAGCTTTCGATGAAAGACTTGTTTCAGTATAGGTTGACCATGACAACCAATGGCAAGCCCTACCATAACGAGTGATTATTCAGTGTTTAGACTTAGAGCACCGCCACGTACATGCTGCTCCAGGAGCCTTCTCTGTCATTTATTTGCGTGGAAGCCACACACTTGATGGTAGAACCAACACAAATGTATGGTGGAGAGGGCCCGGAGCTACCAGAGCAAATAAGTAATTTATCCTATCATAAGATGGGTGATAACTCAAAGCCCTATGGCATTTCTCCAACTCCTCTTTCAGAACACATTATACATTTACGTGAAATTCATTCACTTTTTGACGGTTAATACAAAAATGTTCGATATGAATAGATAGCTAGGGTGGGATAATGTCGCGAGGGCACTTAATTATTTTCCATCTCAAGGACTCACTATAGGATTCATGCCGTTGATGGGTCACGACTTCATCCCAAAACTACGTTGGTTAAAAAGTAAAGAAAATTGTATACAAGTGAAGATACTGTCACCAGCAAGTGGTGTGCGGTAGAACTTTTGGATGCTCCACACTGCATCTCGGAATCGAGTCTCATTCTCTCTTCCCTCCATGTAATAAAATAGGAATGACGAATGGCAAAAAAAAAAAAAAAAAAGATACTGTCACAATAATATCAGGATTTGAGTTCAGAAGTAAAAAGCAAAGAATGCAAAGCTCCATATAAATTAACTTATTTATTTTGGTTAAATATTAATTGGGCTTTGTTTATTTATTTTGTTGTGCTATATATTATTATCTACCTACTGACAATGCAATTTTTTTTAAAAAAAATTTGGTTATGATTGAATAATTCTGTGCCGATAATATAAAAGAAAAATCAAATTTTGTAAAATGAAAAATCACGTCATATGTAAAAAATACAAAAAAAATTAATACATTTTGTGAATCCATGGGTTTGCTTGAACTCCGTCAAACTATAGTGCAGGTTCAAAGTTTTCAGACCTTACGTATGAGCCTATCCTACCATGCTCTAAAACTCTATTTTAGAGGCCGGATGTGACATATCAGAGGGATATTTTATATAATATATATCATCACTTTTTCTTTAACTTTTTTGTACTTTATGGTGGGACCCATCGCCTTTTTTAGAGATTTGGAGACCAAAATAGAGGTATATATATGTCTTTATATTTAGAGACCTAAAAGTAAATTTGAAGACCAAATCTCTAAAAAGGACGATGAGTCCCCCCATAAAGTACAAAAAATTAAAGAAAATAGGAGTTCAATTCAAAATCTTCCCTCTATATATCACATCCAACCTCTAAAATAGAGTTTTAGAGCGTGGTAGGAAATGCTCTAACTCTCTCTATTTTTCGAGAATCGAGAAGAGTTCAATTTTCTTCGCAGAAATGCAGTGCTGAAGTTTGGTTAACATTCTATCTTGTTTGAAGGGAAAAGTACACATGCATGCATATATGTATGGAGTAAATTGGTAAATCCTACTTTAGTAATTTTCTGACTTCCCCAAAGGGGACGGCACTTCAAATTTCATGCATGACATGTTCTAATCCTTTTTTTTTGATAATGGATGTCGGTCCAACTTATGTGCACCTCGACTAATTCTGGAACTCTCGAGATAATGACCGGGCATAACCTTTAGTGGACTCAAGAGTTTGTAAGTAAGAGGAATCGAATCTGAGATCTTAGGTGTGACTAAATTAGCCCTTACGTCCTAAGACAAGATCACGAGAAAAACTTGGGTGCAAATAGGGTATAGGTGACGTGGCATCCTCTCGGTGTATATATTCGACAGTCCAAAAATGCATCCAACAGTCCGGATTAAAATGCACTTTTTGTTTTCTTTTTTCTTTTTTTAAATTCGGATTACACTTTTAATTCGGACAATCAATTGTAATGTTTGACTGAGGGTACCGAGAGCTTTTCCAACACCACTTTTCCAACCACTTTGCCAACCACGTGTTTCTTATCCCTTGAAACTTCTATTACGTAAGTTCTACGTCCGTAATAGAATTTTCCACAATGTGGTTCCATATAAGTACCCCATGACCATCTCATACATATTATTCATTCAAAAAACTAAAATGGGTTCAAGTGATATCACCTCCTTGGCTCTTATTTGTCTCGCTCTCTTAGCAATTCTCCATTCCTCCCAAGCCCAAAACTCCCCACAAGACTACCTCGACGCCCACAACTCCGCCCGATCCGCTGTTGGCGTGGGTCCCATGACGTGGGACGTCGAGGTGGCAGCATTTGCGCAAGACTACGCCAACCAACGTGCCGGCGATTGCACGCTCATGCATTCCAAAGGAAAGTACGGCGAGAACCTCGCCGAAGGGAGCGGCGACTTCACCGGGGCTGCAGCGGTGGGCTTGTGGGTGGGAGAGAAATCCAACTACGATTATAGCTCGAATTTGTGCGTTGGTGGGGAGTGTAGGCACTACACTCAGGTGGTCTGGAAGAATTCGGTTCGGCTTGGGTGCGCTAGGGTTCAGTGCAACAATGGATGGTGGTTCGTTACTTGTAACTACGATCCACCGGGCAACTACGTTGGGGAGCGCCCTTACTCTACTAGTATCATTACCTACTTTGCTCTTGTTTGTGACCCAGACTTAGACTCGAACTCGGACTCGATCTCCCCACAAGACTACCTCAATGGCCACAACGCCGCTCGATCGGCCGTTGGCGTTGGCCCCATGAAGTGGGACGTCAACGTGGCAGCATTTGCCCAAAACTACGCCAACCAACGTATTGGCGATTGCGCTCTCATGCACTCCGGAGGTGGAGGACAGGATGGTGAGAACATCGCCATTGGAAGCGTAGAGTTCACTGGGGCTGCGGCCGTGGGCCTGTGGGTTGGAGAGAAGCCCGATTACGACTACAACTCGAATTCGTGCGCTCCTGGGAAGGTGTGTGCGCACTACACTCAAGTGGTCTGGAGGAATTCGGTTCGCCTTGGGTGCGCTAGGGTTCGGTGCAACAATGGGTGGTGGTTCATTACTTGTAACTATGATCCACAGGGCAACTACGTTGGGCAGAAACCCTACTAGAGGCATAATGTACTTTTGGTCGCGTCTATGCTTAAGTGATTCCATGTACCAAACAAATGAAACTAATGGTAATATATGTGATGTTACCATATGTTTTTGAGATTGGCTTATACGTTTATAATTAAGGTTCGAGTCGTGGAGTCTAAGCCCACTCGAACTTTTTCCTCCTGCGAAGCTCGGGGCAGTGGCGGCTCTAGAAATTTATAACAGGGTGTTCAAAAATTACCTTTAACTCTACTAACTTAACCAATCAGTCATATCCTCACGAAATTTCCTATACTAGTGTGAACAGTACGACTCAAAAAATACAAAAATATGTAAAATGTTGTAGTTGTACTTTTCAACAAACTTTTATACTTTTAGCAAATAAAAATCAAACCGGAGCATAAATACGCTAATATTTATTTTAGAAAATTATCTAGCGAATACGTTTTCATGGAATATGGATCTTTTTAAACATATGATCTTACTTTTGGATTGTCGTTCGAAGAGAAACAACACGATAATGGTACCAATAGATTTTTTTCTCTCTCTCTATTTTTTTGTCATTAAGATGTCCATCTTGTTTTGAGCTGGTATATTAAGTATTCAATTTAATTGCAGGGTGTTTTGATCATATTATAGGACTAAATGTTCAAACAAAATAGGAGATAAAATTACTAGATGCAATGTGACAACAAAATAAAAAAATTAAGCATGTTCAATTGACCACGTACGTTTTCTTATATGTGGAGCCACCTATAATTGAGCTATAATAGGATATAATTAGGTTGTTTTAAGTAGATTGATTTATAAGCTAAATTATTGGTTGGGTGTTTATTTAATTTTGCAATGAGTGTTCATTCATATTTCGGTTGGGTGTTCAAAACATGGATTGACCTAAATTTGCACAATTTTGTACATGTATTACTAGTACAAATTTTTTTTTAAGGGTGTTCATGTGACCATTCAAGGCATAAGGTGGAGCCGCCAGTGGCTCGGGTTATGATCCACTAGCCCTTGGTGGGGCAGTGGAAACCTACGAGCTAGTGATTGGCCTCACGGCGACCATATTACATGCTTACAAGCTGCATCCCCATGAATTAAACTCTCGAAGAAATTATTTCCCTCTGCACTGGCTTTTTGCTGGTAAACTTCATATAGAATGGCATCAAAATGGGTCCAAACGTATTAGGTGCTATCATTCTTTGTGGGACGGATTCTAACGAGACTTTATCTTAACTTTAAATGGTGTCTAAGAAATTCATCATTGGGCGCGCGTACAAAATGGCCCGGGCACTCTGAGTTCTCAAAAGGAAAGGAATGTAATCCGAAATTATTCACACTGTTAAACAAGGAATGCTGTAGAAAAATGGAGGCCTATGCAATGATTCATGTCCCGATGACTAGAGAAAATTGTGAAAAGTTGACGAAGACCCTGCAAAGTAGATGTCGACCCTTGTGGTCTTCTGAGCTTGCCGGTCTTAGGGGGTAAGATGCAAGTCCACACATGACTTGGAAATTAGCCTTCTTCTGGAACTTGATAGTCAGTCTAGGTGTTGTTAATCACCGTTCACTAGGCAATGAATTATCTATATGGGCATGTAACTTTTAAATTAAAAGTTAGCGAGAGTTTCAATGCAATTTTCATGTATTTTAATGCACTTTTTTGCGTATATTTATACACCTTTTACGGATATATGTTAATATGCACTTTTTGCACATTAAACATGTTGGAGTTTTGGTATATTTTAATATTGAAAAACATGATTTTTAAGTATTTCAATTATTATTTAGATATAGCAATAAGGGGGCATATTCTAGAATGTCATGAGGTGGCATATTTTATCCTTGGAGACCAAGTATTGGACTAATTGTCATGCTATGAGTTGGCATGTATCTAATTAATGGCTATGTATCTAATTAATGAGAATGGATGGGGCTGCCCGTGGAGTAGGAAATTTGGCTTAAAAACCAAATTTATCCGAACCACATAAAAATCTTGTGCGTTCTCTTGGTTTGATTATGGCTTGATTTATTGGCTCAATACCCATTTTGCGGCAAGAACCCCGACAATTTTAAGGAGATTCAACGGTAAGCCAAAAATCATGAGAACACAACGGTTTTTTTTTTTTTTTTTTTAAAAAAAAAAAGGAGATTTGAGTAAAGCCCTACCGATGCAGCAGATATAGAGACCTTGGTCACATGCTTCTTATGGAGGAGTTAGCTTGGGAGCTAACTTGTATCCTATTGTCAAGGAGATATTCCATCACTACGGTAAAATTTAATTTTACTACCATATTCTTTACCCAAGAGTTATATATCTTGTTATTTGTTCTTTTGAAGCCAAAATATTATTTGGTGGTTGACCTCTTGTGTTCGGAGGAACCCAAAATAAAATGAGTTGAACCGTTTAACCCCCTTCAAAAAATTGTCTGGTGCATAAGTGGGCATTTTGCTCGAATTTGCACATTTGAATGGTAGCATTTATAAGGCTACTATTATTATGGAGTCTTTTATGACTATGAACTATTCAGACAATTATATGGAGAATTGTGTGAAAGGGTGGTGTGTAAAAAATTGCTTTAAGCATATTTGTTGTAAATGGTTCACGGAAAATTACTCCCTTCGAATGGTAAAAACCATTTACTTGGTGATTCTAGCCCAACCAAGTTAACCGGGAGTAGTGAGGTGGGATTGGAATTTCCTCTTTGGATGTGCGCTATTTTTTCATAACTTCAATCATCTGCAATGGCTTCTTAAGACACATGGGTAAGAGATGGTGGGTGATGGAATGATTTGATTTTTTGAATCAGACGTTTGAGAAATATTCTCTTTTTAATTTAAAAAATGGTGGGGGAAAAAGAGAACACTAATGATTTTTTAAATTCAAAAGACTTCCCCATAAAAAAGAGAAATATTTTGGTTGTCTTCTATGTCACAAAAAAGAGAGGACACTAATCCATAATTGTATAGCCTCGTTGGGAATTGGTTTTAAGTCATATAGATTCCTTGTTGCTTTTTCGGATATTCGGATATGTTGGCTACTTTCGGATTTATCGGTTTTTGGTATTTTAGTCCTCGGTATACTTTAAAAGGATCCAATGACTCGTGGGCTATCGGAATTCAAAGGCTACATGATTTTTTGGATTGGTGGGGGTATAAAAAGATTTGGTGATAGCATGTGCTATCTACGTGGTTTACCAAACCTGACTGTTTTCTAAGGGCTTTATTTTGAGAAAAGTAATTTGCAGGAGTAAGTCAAAATTGTGATTATTGACTTAGGCTTTGAGAAAGCCATTGAGGCGTGAGAATTATTTTGCGCGCAAGAAAGAGATTTATGTAAGGCTTATTTAATGAGCCAAGATGCTTCTGCAGTACTTACTAAAAACTTCAGATTTGAGGTTCCAAATTTTTTGGCAGTTATTTCTTTTACTCTAATTCTCTACCATTAATGAACTTGTTGTGGAGAAGTTGCTTTTACGTTTTAAGTTGCAACATTTGGAAAAGCTAACCGGTTAAGAGGATCCCATTTTTCCAAAGATAATTGGTTTTGCAACTAAAAGGTAATTTGATATGTGTTATGGGAAAACTTTTTCTTTGGCCAATCCCAAGTGTCACAATTATATTTTTGTGACAAGCACCGCATGAAAAATTGGTAGAGTATCTGACCATTTTTTAATAAAAAAAAATGGAAAAATCCAGACTATGAGATTTGTTGGACTTGAATATTGAGCATGAAGTTTATTTTGCAGCTGCTTTACTCATGTCTGGATTACATTGAGGGGGATTAGACCTAAGCCCGAAAATATGGCAGGAGCCACGTATGTGGATACCCAACCCAGGGACCAGAGATCCTGTAACTGGGTTCAATGGAAAAAACGTACATATGGTGGCCGTATCAAATGCACTAATATTTTATTTTGTCTATCCCTATGATGTGAGTGCATTTATCCTGTAACGTTTTGAGAGGTTGAGTTTTCTAAAAGACTCTTAATGAAATTCTGTAGCTCTTTTCGAGTGGGGTGTTAAAGTTACGGGAGCACCCTTGACAAATTTCACCTATGTTAGTGTGAAAGTGGGGCCGCTTTCTATGAGAATTGGGCTTATTCTCAAATACACTCATGAAAAGCTAGGATCAGCACAAGGCCGTAACGTGCTAGGCAATAAAGCTTATGTCAACACCTGGATAGTTATGTGTGGGCAATGATACTTTATTTCCCTTAAGCAGTCATGGTTCAAGTCTGAGACTACCACTGACTCTGGAGTAGGCGTCATTGTTCCACTAGTGTAGGTTCAATGCAGAGTCACACCTATCATGATGCATAATGTCCCTTTTTGCTGGTTAATCTCTTGAAGTTTTTTTTGGCATGCTAATTTTTTTTGTTTTTTAATATTAAAATAGGTGGGGGAATGTTGGAGTTTTGGTATATTTTAATATTGAAAAATATGATTTTTAAGTATTTCAATTATTATTTAGATATAGCAATAAGGGGACATATTCTAGAATGTCATGAGGTGGCATATTTTATCCTTGGAGACCAAGTATTGGACTAATTGTCTCATGCTATGAGTTGGCATGTATCTAATTAATGGCTATGTATCTAATTAATCGGTTAATTGTTCTAGGGTCCAGAAGTGGGGACTTATTGAGCATTTAGTCCATGTTAAAGTTTTACAAGGTCCAAGGTCCATGAATTTTTTTATTTTTCTTTTTTTAGAATTTAGGCACTTTCAAAAGGTTCCTTAAGGTTTAGGTTTTAGGGTACACTTTCCTATTATAGGGTTTTAGTGGTTTAGACACTTTCATAGGGTACCCTAGGGTTTTAGGCATTTTCATAGGGTACCCTAGGGTTTAGGTTTTAGGGTGCACTTTCCTATTATAGGATTTTAGTGGTTTAGGCACTTTCATAGGGTACTCTAGGGTTTTAGGCACTTTCGTAGGATACCCTAGGGTTTTAGACACTTTTGTAAGGTACCCTAGGATTTTAGGCACTTTCATAGGGTACCAACTTTTTTGACACTTTCATAGGGTACCAACTTTTTTGGCACTTTCATAGGGTACAAACTTTTTTTTAGTAAAGGTAAAAAAAAAAAAAGATGCCAGCATTAGGACTGGATAGGTTATAAACTTGTTTGGTGGATTAATGAGGTTACAAATTCTTTACCTAGGACTTTTGAACAAATCACCCTTAATTAATTGATTCATGCATCAAATGGGGAGGAGATCGACTTAAGGATTGACTAACTTCCTGCATGCTTCTATATATGCATGCATTTCGTGTGTGAGCAGGATAAGAAGCAAGCCGAAGGCTTTGAGAGCCTAAGGCAGTGTGACCAAGGGTCTCTGTATTGCTCCATACTTGTATTTTGTGTTTTGTTCTTAAAGAGAGATTACCCAACAAAATATAAGGGTGTTTATTTGGTGGAGCTTTGGGTTCTAACTTACTTGTGCAGGGTAGTTTGAACCAACACGACTTATTAGTCGGGCTGTTGTATCCTGGGGGAGACAGGCCATGTGGGAGTTCTGCTGCATCGGCTAGTGGTTTAAGATTCAACAAGCCGCAGAGGGCTTGAATCTCCTTAAAGAAAGCGAGATATCCGCGCCTCAGTCCGATATTTGTGTAAATCCACTTTTATGGATAATTTTGTAATATCCACAATGATTTACTTGATATGTAAGTGGATATGTGTACTCATTGAGATTTATTAATGAGAATGGATGGGGCTACCCGTGGAGTAGGAAATTTGGCTTAAAAATCAAATTTATCTGAACCACGTAAAAATCTTGTGTGTTCTCTTTGGTTTGATTATGGCTTGATTTATTGGCTCAATACCCATTTTGCGGCAAGAACCCCGACAAAACACTACCCGCTCGGACTAATATTCTAGTTTAGAATGATATAATGAATCAACGTGGGGCAGATTTTAATGATTGTTAACGCGTACAATATGCTAGTAATTAATATGAATAGAAAGGCTAGTAATCTCTCTTGTACTGACTCAAAATTAAGTAGTCGCCCGGAAGGTGCAAACTATGCAAAAAGAGCCAACGAAAAGGTAGCTTTGCTTCCAAGTGTAGAGACACTTTAACCGAAATTAGCTTAAAAACCTTTCAATAATACCTTATTAAATTATATGAGGACAACAATTGATCATGAGAACAAACAATATGAAGGAAACAAATGTAAAGGGGAAAATGCTAAGAATAAAGGTGCCCCGAAAATTATCCTCAAAGTGAAATTAATGGTTCAGATAATTAATTATCCAAGTGAATATGAACCACTAATGTTACTTTTGGGATAATTTTCGGGATACGTAGCATTGCTGAATGTAAAGGCTATCCCTTTTTTATCAGTACTTTGGAAGGGAGCACTCCTTTGGGAGGTTGTTTTGGAATCTCTTGTTGTCTGTGCAATAGTCATAAATGAGGTGGTTCTTTCTAACCCATTTGAAAAGCCTCCTCTGAGCCCATGTTAGGGAGCTGGACATGTCCTGGTTCCACCAATTTCTAGGGCTACCTTCCCTACAAATTCTGGGATCTCCTTTCCAAACACATGCATCAATCTTGTAATTCCTGAATGAGGCTATGAAGGGGCCCTTGGACCAATCAACCTTGTCTTTTCCGCCACGTGTTGCCCAACTTTCGCCGTTCCATAGGCTGGTTTTGATGCTCATTGGCTGCCGCCTGGGATATGCCACCCCCTTGTCTGCATGGTTCCTGTATGTTCTGATGGGAACCCAATCTACCATGAAACTGCAAAACAAATAAAGAAAAACAAGTTTTCAAGAGGGAAAGAGAGAACTGCACAGAATAATAGTATTCAAAGACGTTTCTATGTGACATTTTGTTCCCTCTTCAATTAGTTGTTCTACGTACAAAAGGATATTTGAACATTAGTCTCAAGAAATGATGATGTGGGTGGTGTGTTTTTCGCTTGAGAACGAAATATATACTGAGCCATAAGCAGAAAATTCATCGAGAATGATGCGACAGTGGTATTTTTAGAAGTACTAAACACAATTTGTGGTGTTTGATTCGAGATGAATGGAATACAAAACTGTAGGAAATATCCTTCTGAACGATAGTATCAAATAAAAATATGTTTGTATCAAACTATAATTCCAAATAGGAAAAATCTAAAATCAGCCCATTGGCCGTCTCTAAGACCATTTTTTGACTCTTACTGGTCAAAGAATGATTTTAGTGACAGCCCAAGGATCCTCCCAAATATACCATTGCCACGTTATTCTTCATTCATGTTTTTCTCAGATACTTGTATATCTTTTTTTACCTTTGGAAATATCAGTTAGCCACTACTACTTAGATGCATCGAATTTGGGCGAAAATCGACATGATGGATATCAATGTGTATGACTCAAATACTTACATAATTTGGTTAAGGTTCCAGAGTATGGAATAGGTGTGAAACTCTGCTGTGGGATCAAACCACAGGGATATTCTCTCTTCTCTGTCATCATGCCCATCAGCAAAAACATTTGTTTGGATTATATATGGCTTCCCATTCACATTCCCCAAGAATTCAAAGTCTAGTTCATCGCGATTTGGCTGATCGGATGTCAGCTGCATTTTTTTTGAAACCAAACAAGAACCTTAGCTTGACATGTGATTATAAGATTAGTTAATGGTCAAATAACAAAATGTAAGAAAATGGATTTCTCACGTAATAGGCCAGGACGGTGCCTGCAGAGTCACCCGGTACTAGCTTAATTTGCATATCAATCTGGCCAAATAGGAACATGTCGTTTGATGCAAATCCAGAGCCTACACAGGTTTCAAAGAACAAGAATCAATACAAGAATGAGGTACCATATGCAAAGAAGAAACTAATACTAATTTATGTGCAGTTGACCAAATTACTCATAATCTTAAGAATGTCACTGTCACGTTATTCTCGTAAATATTTTGTATGGATATTCTGTAATGTAACTTTAAGAACCTCATTGTCACATTATTGTTTATTCTTGCTGAATACTCTGTATAGAAGTTCTGAAAGAACAGCGTCACATAAGCAAAATTCACGTCATTAAGTGTTTGAAAGAGTTAGCTACCTGATTCTTTGTCAAGCTTCAAGCTTCTTGTTGTGCCATCAGCAGAAGTGTTCACATGGCTAGGAGACCATGTCACGAAGAAATCTTTATTGAAATCTCCAGTCGAAACTATTGAAGAGGTTGAAAATTTTAACGGATAAAAAACAAGAAGCCCAATAAAGATTACAAGGCTTGAAAATGATCTGATCATGGTTTTGTGGATGAAGTTTTTTGGAGGATGATAATAGTAACAAGCCTAGGGTATATATAGGTATAGGCATTGTAGGGTGTGATCAGTGTCCGAAATGTGAAGAGAACAGAGTAAGGTTTCTGTTCAAGTAAGAATATCTTTAGGAGGAAGCAAAGAGGAATGTTGGGTTGTTAGCCTCTCTCATGGATATGGTTTTCTTAAGGTCCTTTACAGCCTCATTTCATGTTTGATTTCATTATATGCTCAAAAACAAACTAATGTTTAGTCGGTTGCAAGTCGTGACCTGATACGATGACAAGTGTTATCTGTCTTCGGAGAGTTTTGTGTCAGTAAATGGAGTCATGAAAGTTATCCTCTTTTTAACACGAGTAAAACTGCATACTGCGATTATGTCTTCCCGGCCCTAACGAGACTTCAGTCGCCTAATTTCATTCATAGATTTTTACAAGTGAAAGTGATTCAGTCAAATCCAAAATCAAGTGATTCTTTTTTTAACAGAACAATCAAGTGATTCAAGTAATATGGAATCAACACTGTGCCAGTTGTTCAAAAGTTCTTGTGAAGGTGGCATTATGTTCCAAATGTTAAGCTTACTCTTAGGTTAGTTTTCTAAGAGCCCTTTTTCTTGTTCCTTTGGCAGAAAGTTTGGATAAAGTTATATCTGTCAAGGTGTTAGCTCTCTCTCTTGTGCTTTTCTTTTGAGGAAAACTTAGCTCGCCGAAGCTACTTTATCACATAGTGTTTTTAATGGTTCTTTTTCTCGGGAACATTCTTTTTAAAAATGCGGGCCATCTAATGCAAAGATTAACGATTGGGATGTAACGGCAGATGCCTCTCTGCGGTTGGACTGCGGAGAAACCGGGTCCTTTCTTTTATGTATAAACCAAGACCACAAAATGCCATGACTGCTATTTTTGCTCTGAAAAATCTAAAAAGCACAACTTTATCAGCATAAATTATACCAGAAAGAATAAAGCTAATCCACCGCTAGTTAGTTGTAGTGCCTTGGTAGTTGGTTCTTAAGTTATTATAGTTGGTATCTTAAGAAGGAAGAAGACCAATATTTTGGGAGTGTGAATGAAGCAGTTAATCATGATTTGTGCATTTGTCAAAGAGATGATTCGGTATGATTTGTGTATTAGATGCTTAGTTTTCTTGGGAAGAAATAACAAAGCAGAGCTAGTTAGGAGCTAAGCTAACTGAAGCTTTAATCAAACTTCAAAAATCATTGAAAACATTATTGGAAAACAAGACCAAGTGTAAAATGTAGCTGCATTAGAGACCTCGCCGAGAACATTAGCAACGCTAAAAGTCATATTCTTCAATTAGATATCGATTGATACGTTTTTTTTTTTTTTTTGACAAATTTACGTATAGAACTTAGGTTTCAAAACATTGGAAAACAAGTCCAAAACCTATTATTGTCAACATAGATCTTTGTATTATGAAAGCTTTTATACAATCAACATAAAAATGAATTATCTCAATCATTAAAACGTGTCCGAAAAGAGCCTTAGCTAAAACGATGGAACTGGTAAGGGTCCGATTCCCAAAGTAAATCTACAATGAAGATGGAAATACTACTAGTTTGAAATTACTAAGGCTGTTCATAGAAAGTAGAAACCAATAAAATCAAATTTTTTAATTTCAGCAATGTATAATCAAGAAAAATGATGTAAAGTAAGATAACAATTAATTTTCTACATGTATTGTGTCGGAATTTTTTTTTTGCAGGATGACTAAAATTCTCTCTTTGTAACAGAATTTATTTTGCGAAATATTATTTCTCAGGCTCATTATTAAAAGTTATGAGTCTCAATTTTTATTTTTTAAGTTAAATAATAAGAAAGCTACAAGGAAAATACATTTTTAATACTGAACGGGAATTAAAGAGGCAATAGAAAATAGAGAGGGATAAAAAAAAATAGGAAATTCTAAAGAAAACAATTTTCGGACTCAACTATATTTGCAACCGTTAGTTGTATATGTGCCGACGTGCATCGAACGGATCTAAATCAAATTATGTCCGCAGTTGTGCTTCAAAGTTCTGTTGCAAGTATTGCTTAAAAAGGGTCCGAGTGCATTTCTCAGGAAAAAAAAGAGAGGGTTCGAGTGCGTTTCTCAAGGGAAAAAAGAAAAAGAAGAAAAGGTCCGAGTGTAAGTAAGAACCAACCAACGTGATATTCTAAGTCGGTCCAATCCTTACATCTCATTTGTTAGCTGGATATGTTTTAGATATATGGGACAAAACTCCCAAAACTACTTATATATGCTCTGAGGGAAAATTGTATTGCTAAAGCCCCGTTGGAGACGGGATTAGGGATCCTGTAGTGCGACATCGAGTTGTTTATTGCGCAGTCAATGATCTTGCTTTCATCTTGACGCTTGCATGATCCGAGCTGTCCATTACTGAGATGAAATCCAAGTTATTGATTCACTAGATCAACGGCTCGGATCTACACTATAGAGTTGTAGTGCAACTCCCCACTATAGGATCTCCGAATCCTTTTGGAGACTCCATTGATTTTTTTTGCATATAAAGATGATCCAAACTATTTATTAGATGACTCACACTATTTACTATTCTTAAAATACTTATTAGGGCATTTCCAATCCACCTCCAAACCTCTAAAATGGAGGATGGATGACATATTAAGGAAATATTGTGAACATATCATCTCTTTTCTTTCACATTTGTATTTTATTGGGGAATCTTGAAGGAACCCACCGTCCTTTTTCCTCCAAAATGGAGGAAGGGTCTCCAAGGGTCTCTAAATAGGAAGGACTATGGAGGCTCTTCCTTCATTTTGGAGGAAAAATTACGATATGTCCTTCTAATATTCTCTCATAGAGTACAAAAGGTTAAAGAAAAGAGAGAACAAATTACACAATCTCCCCTCAATAACCCCGTGTCTAAAGTCGGAGAAAATTTTGGGTACTCTCTTGGCATATCCGGGCCGTCCAACAATGCAATTGATAGTTGCAACCGACGGTTCGGATTGAAAGTGTCGTCCGAATTTTTTAAAAAAATAGAAAAGAAAAGAAAATGTGTATTTCAATCCGGACTGTCCGATGCATTTTTGAACGGTCCAGATGTGCCGAACGGACATCACGTCACCTCTACCCTATTTGCACCCAAAAATTTCTCCTAAAGACAATTGGGCTGCTGACAGTAACTCTCGGCCCATTAACCGATTTACAATTTTTTTTTAAACTTTATTAAATAAAACGCTTGTTTTTAAAACTTTATTCCCAAAGTACGTGAAAATGTATTTCCGTTTCACGCTTTCACTGTAAGTTTTAAGATGGATTAACCAAAAAATTGACCTAATCCTCAACCGACTTGAAAACGTGTAAACACGTGAAAATGTGTTTACAAAACACGTTTTTGGAAAACGTGTTTTTTTCAGTGCTTTCTTCGGCCGTGGTTAATTATGCAGCTCCGGGCCTCCGGCCTTGTCTGGAGGTTAATGGGCCGAAACTCTCACTCCGCTCTGTTTATTGCCCAATTTCTCACACAAATTCTCCATGCTTTCTCTGCTAAATCGCAGATTCCGAGGACCAATTTGATGGGGCGACAAAGTCGAGTTTGACCGTCGACTTCGTCGGCAGCTGGTTTTTTTTTTTATAAACCCTGGCTACGCTCAAATGAAGACTAAAACTCCGATCGTTGTTGCTGTCACCGGTAAGCTAGCACTCCCCGATTATCTTTTCTGATTGAAATTGGTTTATACTTTTCTCAAACCAGATGATGGTAGTTGAATATCTATTGTTACATCATCTTGAAATGTGAAAAAAATAAGTTGAAGGCCGCGGTAGTTAGCTTCTTTACCCTTGTCAGTGAGGATTTTCAGCTGGATCAGTATCAGGATTCATCAAAGAAAAAGATGTAATTACCTTTTCTTTATTTCTTTATGGCATGTGGGTATGATTATCAATTTGATAAGCATTCCTTTTTGGTTGACAGTAGCTTTTCTTTTGAGTTGCAAGAGCAAGTTTACTTGTGGTATTCTGCATTGCTTGCGATTTTTTGTCTGGTTGATTGCATTATGAAGAAGTGAAAGGATTTGCTTTTTGTACTATGTAGAAAGTTTACATGTTTGCTGAAAATTCGTCATGTATGCGAACTTAGGAATTAAGTCTGTTGGCCCAGATAGCAACACAAGAGGGGGTGAATTGTGTATCTCAAAAAATAATGCGGAATTAAATAACTAAGTGCAACACCCAATTATAAAATTAAATTGATTCAAGCACACATGCAATAATAAATAACAGCAAATAAAGAGTATAGAGAGGAGAGAATCAAACACAGAGATTTATCATGGTTCGGTCCGCAACTTCACGGCCTAGTCCACTCCCTAAGTGTCCAACTTGGGATTTGCTGCACTATCTCCAATAGTAACACTTTCTAGCTTCGCGGGTGCTATAGAAACCTTTACAACGAGCAATTTATCCCCAATTGCTCCAACTATTTTTGACTCCGGTGTTAGTCACACCTAACCCAACTAGTTTTCACTCCGGTCCTAGTCACACCTAACCAAGTAATTTTTTCTCCAAAATCACTCACAAAAAGATAAACTCTCACAAGGGGTCACACTCTCTTTTTCAATGAAATCTCACAAATCAAACACTCTCAAAAGTGTGATAAACAAAAAATTAAGCTCTAATTTTTCCTACCAAAAAAGTAAACAACTTTGAAGCTCAAATAATGATCCCTTTTTTTTTCAATTTACTGCACGACTTTCTCTTCAACTTGGTCTCTTTTATTCTTCAAAAATATGAACATTGGCTGCCATATATGGAAATAAGCCACCCAATGCTTTATAGCCTTAATAAAAGCACATCCAAACAATTCCCTGAAGTAGCCGTTTGAACCAAGTATGGAAATAATTAAGCCATTGAATCCTTGTATTATGGCCTTAATTGAATCAAATGATTGCCAATACAATCCCTTCCTTTTTGCTGTATAGCCGTTGAACCAAGGAAGATTATAAATTCATTCCATTTGCTCTGCTAGCCGTTTGAAATTTATGTGGCTCCATTTCATGATTCATGTCTTTGAATTTCCATGATCTTTGTTGTCCAAAATATAGGAAAAGATTTGTCCTTAATCTTTTTCCTTTTGATTTAAATCTTGACTATTGGAGTAGTGATTTTGTGTAGAATCTCTCTCTATATGTGTACCTCAACCAAATCCTACAAAATACACCATTATTCAAATGAGCACCACATATCACAAAATGAATTATATTTCTCCAATTAATAAAATCAATTTTGTTATCATAAAAAATCACTAAGGTTCTATAGAAACCTTTGGGCTAACAAACATCACTTCTTGAGGTTTAGGTGGAAATGAGAGTGTTCGGGTGTTATTTTTCATTTGCTTGAGTAGACGTCTTACATCCCAGTTCTTTGCTTTTCCCACCTCCTGCATTCTTTTAATTTCTTGGGTAAATATACTGACTGTTCGAAGATGAACCTCAATTAATGACTTCTACGATCAAAATTATCACAGGTTTTACAGGCTTAATTGATCTAGATCCAAGGTAAATAACCAAACCAAGTCTTAAGTTCCAATTAATTGGGATCGTCGACATGAATCTGTTTTCTCCAATTAGCCCTGTTAAGCCGTTAAGGGTATCGTGTTCCGTGATATCAAAACTAAGATCCTTTCGAACTGCTGCCTTCTAAAGTCAATTTTGGTCTACCCCTCTCCTTAGTGGTACAATCTACCTTCAAATTTCTAATGGTTAGATATACTTGTTTCCTATAAAGAATTTGATAGTTCTGTATTCATGTCTTTGCCTAGGCTTTACATACACTTGAGGATTAGGTTTGCATACATATATTTGCCTAGGGCTTCTGTATGCACGCGCCTGTACCCAGATGGATCTAGTTCTTTTTACCTCTCAAGCTGAAAACTTTTGGACATTTGATAATTTTAATGTGAGTAGTGAGTACTTTTGAATTCCAGCATTACTCTATAGCATTGGTTGTCCTCGTCATGATAATTTCTTGTTTTGGCTTGAGACCTCATTTTTCTGATGGTGAATAAAAGATTCAGCAGTAATAAAGGACATATTAGGTCCATTAAGGACGTCTTTGCTGTTCGAATATTCAAGGGTACTATTATATCTTATATTGTTTTTGGCTCCTTTGCAATCAAATTCCAAGGTGACTACTCTGCTAATTTCATGTGTTTTTCCTCTTGTCTTGCAGCAATGCCATCAATTGGTGTTCGTACTCTGCTTCTGTTCTCAGCAGTTCTTCGACTTCTTTTGATTCTTTACGGAGAATGGCAGGACACTCATATGGAGGTCAGATACACAGATGTTGATTACCTCGTGTTTTCTGATGCTGCTTCATTAGTGGCGTCTGGGAAGTCCCCTTACGCGAGAACGACCTATCGCTACTCCCCTTTGATTGCATTTCTTCTCATACCAAATTCTATGATCCATCGTTCATGGGGAAAGTTTCTATTCTCTGCTTCGGGTATGGTATCATATGTTGTTGATGGAGTTTTGAATCTCTTGAAGAAAACACCTTTAGAGGAAAATATTGAAGTAGAAACACTAACATCATTTGTTCAAATATCAATTTGTTGATGAATCAGACTTTATTCAAATGTTCCACCATTCAAATATACTATTGGATCCATTTTATAGTGTTGTATCAAAGGGGATCTTTAGGAAATTTAGGGTATTTATCACCAATCCTTAATGTCCAAAGAATGCTCTCTGGTTATAAGGATTGGACACTGTATTTGCTATTTTTGTTTCATTCAAGCTATTTGTATGTCTTAATGTTCAAGCTTTCGTGTTCCAACTGCGAGGTACCTATGTGGCTGTGACTAATTGTCACTGAAAACTGTTTATCACGCTTTTCACTTTTGTTCAACATCAAGTACGTGCATTTGCTTAGATATTTCTCATAAACATCACTTATCCTGCTGTGTTCGTGGGAAGGGTTAATATCTCTCCAGCATGGGATAGCATGGTCTGCAGGAAAACACTTGATGCCCCATGAGTAGTTTGAAATTCTGACTTGATCTTCACGTATTAAAAGTACAATTTAATATTTGTCTATTTTATTTACAAGTTGGTAAATTTCTTTTTGTCTTTTTCTCTCGTCTCCTCTATTATGTTTATCCTGAAAACTCGCATCCTGTTCATGATGCAGATTTACTTGTCGGGCTGTTTATCCATAACATTCTGAAGCTACGAAAGGTGCCCGAGAATCTGTGCACCTATTCTGTAATGGTATGGCTCTTCAATCCATTTACGTTCACTATCGGAACCCGCGGGAATTGCGAGCCTATTGTTTGTGCCATGGTTTTGTGGATCATTATCTGTCTAATGAATGGTATATCTTTCTACCTCTCTATACCGACTACTGGAATTAAGTATCATTACTGTTATCTCTTTGGGATCCAGATTCTATTTAATCTGATTTGATGTCTTGGATGAAGTTATGAAGTTTGTATTATGATCTACTTAAGAGTTGCCACTTGCCACCAAAGATAGATTCCAAAGGAAATGTCATGTTTTTCTGTTCTGCAGGTAATTTGTTACAAGCTGCATTTTGGTATGGGCTTGTTGTCCATTTAAGAATCTATCCTATAATCTATGCACTTCCTATCATCTTAGTTCTGGATCCTTTCCACTTCCGGTCTCATAAAAAGCCTGCTCTTACAGAATGGAGTTCTAGTAATGGAAGCTCAGCCCAAAATATAAGCAGAAAGAAATTTACTGGTGCATATCATTTATGGGTTGTGTTGACCAGCTTGTTTACACGAGAGAGACTTATGTTTGGGCTAATATCTGGATCTGTATTCTTCATTTGCACTGGAATTTTTTTCTATCTATATGGCTGGGAGTTCTTGCATGAGGCACTGCTGTACCATCTTACTCGTACGGACCCAAGGCACAATTTTTCGATCTACTTCTACCACATCTATCTACATTACGAGCATGAGTTCTCAGTTTTAGAAAAGCTCGTCTCTTTTCTACCTCAGTTCATAGTACAGCTGGCCCTTGTTTTCCGCTTTGCACAGGATTTACCATTCTCTTTTTTTGTTCAGACGGTAGCATTTGTAGCATTCAATAAGGTATGTTATATTCCATATATTTATACCATGTTGTAATATTTGAATAGTTTTCTAGACTTTGAATTTAGCCAAATATAAAATAAAATAACGCTTTTCTACTTTTTATTGGGAAATTTGTTCCTGTCACACATGTGGTTTTGTTTAAGGTTGAAAGATTCATTTCTTTGACAGGTCATTACAGCACAGTACTTCGTTTGGTTCTTCTGTCTGTTGCCTCTGATTTTGCCATGGACTAACATGAAGCTTAAATATGAAGGTCTGTCTTGCATTTTCCTATGGATGGGAGCTCAAATCCATTGGTTAATGTGGGGTTATCTTCTTGAATTCACGGGCAAGAATGTCTTCCTACAGCTCTGGGCGGCAAGCTTAATATTCTTGGCTGCTAATACCTTTGTCCTTATAAGAATTATCCTCCGCCACAGCTTCTCTCCGTTGTTCAAGGAGTTGGGCCGTGCAAGTTCCAAGGGAACAACGAAACATGAGTGACAGAGTATGGGCTCCACTAACAGGTTTCACACTCTCCATCCTTGTCTGATTTGGGAACTTGAATTTGACAGAATATGTGCACTTGCTTCTTGTCTTTGCAAACTCAGTCATCTGAAGATTTATCAGGTGGACAGTATATTAGTCTATGAATCAATTACGATCAAATAGAGCTTCGTGCTCCTATCCGGGTAAGATACAATCTAGAGAACACCAAATGCCTTTGAAGTTTACATCCCTCGGTGTGACTTGCTTTTGGAAATTAACGGATTGGATAACGCTTAGTGTATGGTCATAGTACATTCTGATTACATTATTTTGTGAGCTGAATTTTTTATTTTTTTGCGAGTTGGAAATAGTGCTACGGAGAGGTTTTTTCTTTTCTCTTCTGTCCTATGGACAATGAGCATTGATGAAATCATGAAGGGATGCGGGATACGGGATACGGCTGGCCACCTTGTTAAATGTTGAGGCACTATTTTCATTGTATGGTTTTGATAACCAACTACATTTTGAACACTTCAATTTGTTTTCATCGGATATTTGTCGGTAATTGTAGCTTTCTGGTAAGAAGATGTGACATTGTCTGTCTAGCATCAACCCTTGTTTATCCATGTTTTTCTGTGGATTTAAGCCAAACTTGGAATTTGGTAGATTTGGATTGACCTTGATTTAGTCAATGATCAATATTCCTATCTGTGAATGTTGTCTCAGTCTTTTACCAAAGCCAACCATTTACTTGCACAGAGTGGCCTAAGGCAATTTCTTGAATTTAACCTAACATTTTATTAGGTCATTGGTTGGACCTAATTTCGGACACATCCCTTTTCTGTCATGGAGGAGATACTGTTGCTTTCCGGGTCATTGGCTTTCGGGTGTTATTCTCTTGTTTGACTAGCTATGTACTCTCACCGTGCCACAATGTTAATCCGTCTTCAAGATTTTAACTTTTTAAGGAGACAAGCGTTAAGTGCATGTCTCCTTTCAAAATGAGCATTCATTTCCTCTATTTTTAACTGGCTTTTACTACTATTTTCCAATTATTTGTACTCTTTTAGATTTTTTAATAGAATATTAAATAAGAATTAATATTGCTTTGAAAATTTTCATTATAGCAATGCTATGGGTACACCACTCACGCACATCAAATGCACACGAAGTTCACTCTTAAACGGAAGAGTTTAACTCTTGCCCAGAAGAGTTTAATTCTTATCCGGAGGAGTCAACTTGGTGTGCATTTAGTATGCGTGAGTGTTATACCCATCGCATTTTCTATTTCATTATGGTGCGTCTTTCTTTCGGAGCATTTAACATCTATTTCATATTTTCCGATGCTAATTGTTCATTGGTTGTGTTTTTCCCTTATATCGTAAAAATTGGATTGCATGGTTAGAAATAGGTAAATTAGTGGTTGGATGAAATTTGTGAGAGAATTATGGGAAAGTCAATTTCAACTTTAAATTATTACCGATCATTTTATTCTAGTCCGAAGCAATTCAAATAAGAGACGTATTAACAACCTCACTACTAAATACCCCTCATTATCAATCCAGACTTCAATCCTACATTCTATGAATTCTCCATAATTTTACAACCGGCGGCATCAAATGGGGTCTAAAGTTAATATATGAGCAATAAATGAGTCTGAGTGATGATTCCAATCATGAGTTCTGTAAAGCAATACTAAAATAAAAGAGGCGAGATGTCCCCTTTGTTAAGTTTCTTTAATAAATTTGTTGCTGATGAAAAACAATATAAAGAAGGCGGGCGGGGTCCATAGTGAGTTGGGTTATTAAGTTAGTGAGAAATTTTTGGTTGCCGAGTGGGTATTGCCCACGTGGTACCCACTCGGCAATCCGAGCCGTTCATAACGCGAGTCAACGGTCCGGATTTTAGAGAGAGAAAAGGAAGAGAGAGAGTGTTTGGGTGAGAGGAGAGAGAGGGAATCAATCCAGGTCGTCCAAAACACATTTGGATGACTCGGATCATGCTTGGGTACCAAGTGGCAATACCCACTCGGGCCTCGGCACCCAAAAAAATTTCCCAGGTTAGGGATCCCAAATTCCCAACCCGAATTTGCCCTATTTTCCAGTTAACGGGTGAAACCCGGCCCATTTCGTAGATTTTTTCTTTTGTCGGGGCCCATTTCATAGATGTCGCATGCTATTCACACTGTAGCGGCCATTAATTCACGAGTGTTGCATTTCTGGACCCAACCATCCACCAGGAAAAACACTCACAGAGAGAGAGAGAGAGAGAGAGAGACTGTTCAACAGCGGTCTCCGCCACGCCCGACCACTGAAGAAAATTCTTTGACTACGACAATACATTCCTTTCTTTGAAGATCAAACGGGAAAACTACGCTACTGAATACATAGCCACCGGTACCGATTTCAGGTGCCTCTTTAGCTTCCTCAGGTATGTCTTTTCGTAGTGTCTTTTACCTCTTTGTTCGTACCCATTTCCCCAATTTGATTTTGAACTTCTTAATTCTTCAACATTAAACGTTAAATGCTACTCCTTTGGGTTGCATGAGATTTCAAGTGGAGTGATAAGTGTATGACTCTATTCAATTGATTTACTGATTTTAGCTAAATGGTATTGCTCATAAGGAGTTCTAGGGTTTCACTGTACAAGGTTTGACTATGCTAATTTTGGCGGTCTTATATCATTGATCGCTTTACCTTCTTTTTTTATGTAGAGTTTTCTTTAGAACAAAATGGGAGCTTGAACTTCCGATCTGGGTTGTTTGTGAATAGGTAAGAATTTAAAAGATTATTAGATGATCTCTTATACATTGCTCTCTCTCTATATTGATGGTGTGAAGGCAATGCGTACATAATAGACATTTTCAGTTTGCAGTTTGTTCAAAGGGTAAGTGTATGTTATTTACACTTTCAGTTTGCAATTTGTTCAAAGGGGGTAGGTGTATGTTGAAATGACAGACATACATTTCCTTCTTGGATTTTGCTATTTCACAATTTTCCGCCCTTTGCCGTCTTTGTAATCTGTTTATAGGTTTGGTTGGACTTAGATATGTTTTGCTTATTAGGTTTATTCTATATACTTGCTGAACCCGTTGAGTTGGTCCATTTAATATTGGTTCAGCTAAGGAGGACTAAAATTCACATATATTGAACCCTGGATTTCGGTGCACTTTTTTTTGCTCATCGACCGTAATAAGGAATCAATTTGGACTTTGCTTTGAAGTTTGAACACATTGCCTTTGTAATCTGCTTTTAGGTTTGGTCGGACTTAGATATGCTTTGCTTACATAACGGCCTGTTTGTTTGAAGTATATAGAGGTGGGATATAGAGGGAACCCGGATATGCATATCTGGGCTGCTTATATGCTGTGTTTGTTTGAGTTTTGCTTCCCGGATATAATTTAGCTAGGATATGTATATCCCTTTGGAGGGGGACTAATTTTAGACACACCCCACCCAGTCTATAACATATCCGGCTGCCCTTTACCATTTAATCCCTCTGTGGCCCCCACTCCACTGCAGCCTTCTACAATTCGTGGCAGCCTTCTACAATCTGTGGCGAGAGAGAGAGAAAATAGGGTGCAGATGAGAGAGAGAGAGGCCCACCATTTCCCTTTTTCAGTATTTGTTTATTTGGGACAAAAATGACATTTTACATTATTCAACCTCTCATATCCCACTTCTACAACAACAAAACAAACACAATAACTTTTAATCTCCCCTTCTAAAATAATACCCCTCTAACTATATCCACCCCTATATCCCCCTCTTATTATATCCCCCTTCCTTCCTCATATACATATCCCTTTAACAAACAGGGCGTTAATAGTTATTATGTTAGTTCAGATGTTTGCCGAACCAATTGAATTGGTCCATGTAATGTTCGGCCAAGGGCGACTAAAGTTTACAAAGATTGAACCGTGGAATTGGCTACACTTTTTTATGTTTGCCGACCAACATGAATCAATTTCCTTAATGGGTTCCTTATTGTTTGGGAGGAGTTGACTCGGGGTATTTTCAAGAACTTAAGCAGTGACCAGGACATGTTTCCTAGGTATATTTATTTACAAAGATATTGTAGATTGATAGTTGAAAACAGACTTGTTTACCAAACATTACGTTCACAACAGAACTTGTAGCGTTCCAACAGAAACTCAAGCTCACAAAAATTCTTCACCTAAGAGAAAAGACCCTTCATTTGAGTTCCCTTCCTTGCATCGAGCTGCCCATTGCGGTGAGATGATGACATTTAATCTTGCAAATACTTGAGAACCAAGTTTCGTATTGTTCAAATGACGGTGTATCTTCTCTAATTTAAATATATTATTGTTCCCTTGGACATGTTGATTTCCAGGAGCAGTAGAGGTTGAATTAACTAGTTACAATTTTTGTCGGAATTTGAATCACGAATAATTTTTCTCCACATTGAAGCTTTGTTGCTTTCAGTTTATGATGTTTGGGTGTGGTTTGGTGTGTGATGCATTTGTCTACAGGGTAAGGGACTCATTCCAACATTGGAAGAAAATCAAGATTTGATTACTTCCGGACTAACAATCATGGTGAAGCAGTCTCCTAGTAGAAATTACAGGTCCAAAGGAGTTAGGGTTAAGCATGTTCTTCAAATTTGTGTGCTGCTTGCTATTTGCTTTTGGTTAATCTACCAAGTAAAGCATTCGCATGATAACAAGGCATACGATGAAGATGATGCAAAGATGTCACTTAAAACACAAGTTTCAGATGAAGTTTTCAGATTTGGAAGAAAAGATCTTCAACCTCGATTGGATGAAACAACTTTGAAAAATGATAAGCTTGATGAAGAAGTAGAAGAAGAAGAAACCAGAGGAGAAGAAGAAGGGAACAAGAATGAAGAGGAAGAGCAAGAAGAAGATAATAAGAATGAAGAGAAAGAAGATGAGGCGAAAGGTGGTGATGAGGAAATAGATGAAGGTGATCAAGAGAAATCTGAGATGGAGGTTGAGCGTGAGGACTTTTTCATAGATGAACAGAAGGAGAGAGAGGAAGGTGATGAGAAGGAGGCTGAACAAAAGGATTTAGAAGACGTTGAGGGGGGTCGAAATAGGAATATGAGTTCTTTGGAGGAGCATGAAGGTGATGGAGGTAGCAGTAGGAATACTCATGAGGCCCGAGAAGAAAATTACAGGGCTGATGATGCTTCAAGTGCAGTGACACATGAGACTCAGACTGAAACAGGTATGGACAACTCAAATGAGAATACGGAGAGGAAAGTTGTAGAAGAGGAAAGTGATAAATCTAATTTTATTATTGGCGTTCAGTCTGAGAAAGGCGAAGAGGGTGAAAATGGTACTTCAACGCACGTGACTGCGAAAGAAGATAGGGGGTCTGAGACCGGTTTGGACAAATCAGAGGGAACCTCACTTTCGAATTCTACAGTTACAGCAGAGTCCAACAATTTACCAGAACTAAGCAATAACTCAACAGAAGGGAGTTTGAAAAGTAATAACTTGTTGCTGCAGAACGGAACAGAGATCAAACCTGATGCAACTGAAGCTCAAAATGCTACCATAGCTCTGGGAAAAGAAAATGATTCCAACGCAGCTTCCAATAACGACCAATCAAACCCAAATTTGGTTATTCCCAGTAACACTGGAAATGCTGATGCAGCGGTCACTGGAGAATTCTCAAATTCCTCTACTAATACTACAGAGATTGCTTCGCCAGAAAAAGTCGCAACATCTAATTCGTCAGTTCAAGGAGAGGCACATTCTGTGTCATTGACAACTGAGGAAAATGCTGATGCAACGCGGAATGAGAAGTCAGTAACCAGCAATGGAACAAATAAAAACTCGGACTCATCCGAAGCTGGGAATGCAAATGTAGTTCAACATGATCCAATTGATTCTACTGATTCTTCTGTCCCCTTAGAAGAGAAGGATGTTCGATCAGATGGAATTTTGCCTGAAATTAGAACTGAAGGAACCAACAATGGAGATGCTACAGCTCAGTGATATGTTTGATAAAAGCTTGAATTCACATGGTTATTAGTTTTCTCGACTTTCGGTATTGTAGTTGTGTATTTTGCTTTTGCTTAACTAGGGCGGTCTGCTTAGTTCTGCTGTGAATTACTCCTTTCGCTAATGTCTAACTGATATGGGTTCTACTTTCCATGTTAAAGTGTAGGCAAATTGAAAATATTTTTAAGCTTTCAATCTGTATTATCTATCGAAAGTAATTCTTTATGCCAAGTTGGTTTTATTTTGTTGCCTTATATCTTCTTGTTGCTATAGTTATAACTTCTGTTTTTCTCGGTGAAAGTCAATGTTATAGTAGTTGTTAGTGAGGTCTGAACCTCACTCAAATACGTGTATATATGGTGCCTACCATTGGGTTGTATTTCTAAAGACATAAATGTTTACATATCTTTTGTTAATGCTTTTACAATATTCAGTTGTACATTTTATTCAATAATGAACTCAGTTTGTCTTTGGCCCAATTAAAAATGGGAAAACGGGGAGCTGGTGTGCATGGCATCTGAGCCTTCAGATGAGTCTTCAATGGTCTTGATTTCATCTCGACACTTTGTAGATCCGATTTTTTTTTTTTTTGGGGTAAATGCAGATCCGAGTTGTCCATTGCCAAGATAAAATTTCCGCCGTTGATTGCCGAGATCAACAAGATCATTGGCTCGGATGCGCACACCAGAACTGCACATTAGCAAGAGTTGTCCAACACGAAGTATTATAACCCAGAAATTAAAATTAATTGCCTTATTTGATCCAATATAATAAACTTTGGTGCTGTCAATTTATTAAAAGGAGCAATGGCTCTCCAACTATTCTACCAAACTTTATTTTATTTTAAAAACCTTGGCCTAATGAATGATTCATGACACTCAGTTCCATTATTATTTAAATAATGTTCCAACTAGCAGTTCAACAACATAGGATCCCAACAATGCACGAAACGTAAGAAAAATTACATAATTATTAAATGAGTAAATGAATAATGGAAACCTTGACCAACATAGGATCCCAACAACTGGAAATGCATCAGAGAAATCACAATTATTGTCAATGAATTATACAAGTAAAACGTTTGTGGAATATACACAAATCCCCAATTTTGCTAACTAAATCTTCCCCCTAGCCCATGAGTTGATTGGATGTCCATATAGTAATTTCGCCATCCGTTATTTCACAGCGAACTAGATACCTCAAAATATACATTAAGAAAGAACGTCGCTTTTGCCTGAATCATGAAAAATGGAGGATGGATTACATAATAATATCATCTATATCACCTCAACACAAATGCAAGACTTCAATAGTAATCACATCTAAACCTGACAATCAAAGGGCCCACAACTAAGGGTTATCGCCATGATTTAGAAAATTATCAAAAATTATTATATTTCCATCAATAAAAAAAAAAAAAAAATCAAGAAGCACAATCTTCTTCCACCCCTTAGCCACACACAATCCAAATATCGTGTAAAAAAAAAAAAATTTGAAATCTTATAAACTGGCAAGCACATCCATGTGAAGTTAATGTTCATTATTTATTGAAAAAAGAAATTAGATGAAATTAATCATCAGAATTTGTACTCATGATGGACTAAACATAACTGAAAAGGATAAATAAAGAAACAATTAAGGCTAGTGAGTTACTAGCTTTGATACCGCCACTAAATTGGCCAAGAAAACTCAGAAAAATCCATGGCCATAACCAAAATTATGGACATGAGGATTTGTTGAAGAATCATGGATCTGATAGGGCTTAGTCTCAACCGAATCAACCATTCCGCTACCGTTCGGTACGAAAAATGGCGAAGGATTTACATTACCCTCCACAAAGAGCTTATTCGTCTGATTCTTTGTGTTTTTCTTGAGCTCCTCCATTGAATCCCTAAGTTGTTCAAGCTCATTCAACCCTAGCTCATCTATAGGTTTTTCCCACCAATACTTCCTTTCGCTAGCTATTTTTCTCATATTATCTAGGGTTTCTCCCCTTTTCTTCTCCGCTTCCAATTCGTTCTGAACTTGAGTGAATTGTGAATTGAGATCGCGCAGAGTGGCGTTGCGGTGTGCCTCAATGAGGTGGTGGGTGGCGGAGTTTGGTGGAGGGTTTCGACTTAGGAATTGGGCAACAATTGAGTCCACGTTAGGGTGACCGAAGGAAAACACTTTCCCGGCCGGAGAGAAAACTATTATCGCGATTTCAACTCCACATAGCGTGCAGAGCTCGCTTGCCTTCTTGAAGAGGCCAGTGCGCCGCTTTGAGAAGGTGACTTGCAAATGGTTTTTTACCTCTATTTTCGCGATTTTGATCTTTTGGCGACCCATGCTCGGCTTCTTTGCCATGGCTAAAACACTATAGAGCAAGAAAAGTTTATCTTCTTTTTTTTTTTCAGGTGAACTTGTGGGAATGATTAGAGGGTAAGCATTAGCCATTTATAGGGACTTTGGCATTTACTCTTAAAGTTGGCCAAAATAATTGTCTATTGAGGTTTGATTGCAAGTTTCTTTTTGGATATAATAAATGTAGTGATTTTGGAGTTAGAAAATATTCTACTCTTAATGCGTGGATTGTGAAAATTAATTTTCTATTAGCTTGCATTATAAGAAGCTAGTTGACTTTGCATGTCAAAGTCAAATTGTTCAATCATAGGGTTAAGGTACCATGTAAAAGAAGAAAACCCAAATGGGATTAAAGGTTAACTGATTAGGCTGAGTATCCATCTTCAGTAATTGTAACGTAAAATCTCATTTAATTTCCTGCTATTTTCTTGAGTGAGTATGAATTAAATCAAGCCCACCTGTTTTAAATCTATTTTCCGTGTATATACTAACATGGGATTTGTAACGATCCGGTCCCATATAGTACAATATTTCTCATCCGTTTTAGTTTGAACGCTTACGTAGTCTCAATTTGTCAAATGCGTTAGGACAAATCCAATTCAAAAGCAGATAATAACATACTATACAGGCAGAATTACTTATTAAAAGGGAAAGCTAGAGATTGAGAATGGATTACTATCTGTGTCACTGCAAATGGAAGCTAATTGAACAGAAACGCGTTGCGGTTACCTCAAAAAATTACTAATGAAGTGCACGTAATCAAGGTATAAATGCAATGCATTTGGCTAAGAAAAGTAAATTCTCTAAAAAGGCTCATAGTTCATGTAATCAAACTTTATACTTAATTTACTGATTTTTTTGGGAAAAATCATTATTTTGTGAATGAAAGGTTTAATAATATCATTCTAGTGCTTGTAACGCCTATGGCTCTATGTAATGGAGTCATTGATAACAAAATTGTAGCGGTTCATCCTTTTTAGAAGCTTCAATCTACAACGTTTTCTGTATAAAATGTAAATATATATGACAACCAATTCTCCGTGCCAGGCCAGCTAGCGTTCGCTTCTACTAATCTTAGAAGACAGGCCAATTCTACCGTCTACAGGCGGGAACCCCATTTAAAATTGAAGTAAAACTTTGTACAACTAGCCCAAAAGAGTTGATAGCACCTGAGAGGTTTCGAACATCAAACCTTCGAAGGAAGTAAATCCGTAAGTCTCAAGTCATGATCACTAGGCCAACCCCTGACATTAAGTTTTTTTTATATATTTGAGCAATTATCTTCAACAAGATAGACAAATACCGATTAGTTATTTATTGGTATCTAAATAACTTAAACTTTTTACCCAAATGATGAACAAATAGTTGTTTAATTAGAAAATAAACAGTTTGCACCACAAAAATGTAATAAAGAAATGCTAAATACAAAAGTTCAAGCATTCTCCATTGTAATAAAGAAATGCTAAATACAAAAATTCAAACATTCTCCATTAGCCACAACATATTCAAAAAGCTTCAAACATAAGCACAAAAGTCTAAATATTTGTACCCAATTTCTTTTATAATTGACCTCAACGAGTTTTTATTTTTTAAATTTCTAGATGATTGTTTTGTTACTGATCTCATAAAAACCATATTGCTCTGTGGATGGATTCAAATGTTCCACACAAAATAACAATCCGCTATTTGTCTCAGTAAAACAACATTTAATTATTGAAGGACCCATTGACTCGAATGGAAACCCTAATAACCCATTACCCGAAATTTACTGAAACATTTTTTGAGTGAATATATATATATATATATATATATATATATATATATATATATATATATATATATATATACGGAAAACTTCTTATCCACACTCCCGGAAATAAGAAAAAAATGGGTTTTTTTTTGTGTTGCAAATTATTTTTGGAAAATCCAATCCGTCCAATGTGTTCAGAAGGTGTTTTCAAGGATATAAACTTCCAATAAGGGACCCATATATAAGTTAAAATGCGGACCTCACCTTTCCAAGCCAAATTTTGACGATCCGAACCGTTCAATGTTTTTAAAATGCATTTTTAAGGGCCTCCGCGAGGATTCGTCCAAAAAAAATACCCGGAAGGGCTTCATCCGATCAGTTATGGTTTCGGATCGTCAAAATTTGGTCCGGAAGCACAAAAAAAGGCTAGGTCCGCATTTTATTTGTATATAAGGGTCCCTTATTGGAAGGGGCTCCTATATATATATATAAAAGGCAAGTGATAAAATTTCAAGAAATCAATTGCTGCTACGTACATGGGAAGTCCTGTAGGAAAAAACCCTAAGCAAGAGAGAGAGAGAGAGGTCATATGAAGAAGGGATACACATATAAATATGTATATTAGTAGGTGAAAGACATTATTACCCTCGTTGCTAACTTTTACATCCAAACATTGGATGGAATGTGTGTAATTGACCAAGTAATCAACTTTTACATAGTTAAAGGAGCAAGTAAATGAAATTGATAGTTGAAGGGCGAAGGAAAAAAAAATTAATAGTTTAAGGGGCAAGTAGGTATTTAACCCTTATTCGAGACAACTTGGAACAATTTTCAATCCAAATTTCGGCTTCACCTATATAACTCGGTGTCATTATTTATAACATGTCCCAAAACAGCTCACCAACACAGGATCCCAACAATGTACAGCACATAAGAAAAATCACTAAATTATTTATCGAGTTCATGAGATGAGGATGCTACGGGTACCGAAGGGAGGTGTACAAAAATTGTACTAATAGGTTTGCAGGACCCTCTGAATCGTTCAATAATTTTAAAATAATTTTTCGAGTGGGAATGCAAAAAATTAGCTCAATTGGATATGCGCAAGTACTTTATCCAAACTTTAAGTTTTTCATTCAGAATTCAGGATCTTAAGTTCTGAATGAAAAACTGGAAATTTGTAGGAACACTAAAAAATTGCAAGAACACTCAAAAAATTATTTTAAAATTATTGAACGATTCGGACCATTCATACAGGACCCAAAAGTGGGCTTCGCAAGCCGATTTGTACAATTTCTGTACACCTCCCTTCGGTACCTCTATGTTTATCGGTTCATGAGTACGTGGACGAATAAAATATTTCATAGAAGTACATTTATTAGTATTTGAGATATATCTCAGCGAACAGGTCACCAACTTAACTTAGGATTCTCAATAATACACAGTACAACACAAAAGAGATATCACCTAATATGAATATACAAATGAGTTGATGAATACAAAAATCCATAAATAAAAATTACAACAAAAAAATGTGTGTCAAATTCACTGTACACAGCAAACCAATGAAAAAAAAAAAAAAAAAAAAAACAGCTAAAAATCGCTGTTTGGTTAATCATGAAAGAATCCAAAAAAAATTCAACCACCAAAATGAGATGGCAGTTAACTCAACTGTGACCAAAACGACAAGGGATTCCTCATCAAACGACAAACTCCCCACTCTGCTGCCGTCTCAACTCCCTCAAACCCTTTCGCAGATTCTGATTAAACGGCCGGCAAGCCTCCACGCTCAGGTCCATCGCTGCGGCGACCGCCACGAAGGCCGCAGCGTCCTCCGTGCACGCAACGTGTTGCACCCCTACCTCCACCTCCGACGGCCTCCCGCCGCCTTCCACCGTTGACGACATCACGAATCCCCGGTATAACAACTCGGCCCACGACCCGGATCCGGAACCTGAACCGGAACCCGATCCCGATTCATCGCCCGACCCGAGATCGAAACTGCTGCTCCGGCTGGACGCCGGCGATTGGCCGGCGCCGATGTCGATGGTGAATTTGCCGCCGGTTTTGGCGGTGAGAGTGGAGTTAACGACTGTGACGACGGCGTCTCCGCCGCCTGTGGGGGCCACATCAGGGAGCAGGTCGAAGCGGTAACCAAGGTGGTTACCGCGTTCACGCCACGCCTCGAGGCGGCCCCAAGGCTTCCACGTGTTGTCACCGGGTCGGAGGATGAGCCATGCGCCCGGGTTGGATCGGCTGACCCGGTCTGTACCCGGTGAAGGGACGAATGGGGTTACCATTGAGGCTGCGGCTACGGGCGACCCGGATAGGTCATGGATTGTAATGGACCATCCCTTTCTTTCTTTAACGGGCTGGTCTTTGTTGCCGGTTTTGAGTGAATTTAGCCATTTCAATGAGGTGCTTGGCTCTAATAGTGATGACCTGTTTACAAGGAAAGAAATCAACAATGCAAAACGTTAGATCAAAATTCACGAACAACTGAAATCCAACATTGACACAAAATTAAGAACTTTCTACTTTACAATTTTCACAAACCAATTTTTGGGTAATCTATGAACATATTTCAGTTTTTATAATGAATTTTTACTTTATCAATCCATCTCCTTAATTTACTTTCGAAAATTCTAAACAATGTATGGAAATATGAACAATTGCATCTTCATTTTTCTACATTCGTTTGGAATTGTATCCTCTCCAGTCTTGAATTTGAATCGGAGGAGACAGTTGCAATCTGGTCACTCAATTGCTGCAATTAACAATTCGGATTTACTGAGAAACTCTTTGCTGAAAGAGTTAACTCTCACCGGAAAGAATTTTTCAACGTATCCCAAACTATTCTCTTTCCCGGAACAATTAACTCTCACCGGAAAGAATTGGTCAATGTATCCAAACTATTCAAACTATTGGTCCGATTTGGACTATTTCCTCCCTTCAAAAGGTTTTACTACTTTTTTTGAACGGCAAAAAAGTAGTACCAGAGAGGATCCGATTCCTACTTTTTTCGTCCATACAAACCCATGTAAATCTTATGGATTAGACAGTAAAAACAATATTAAGTAAACAAAAATAAAATAAAGAAACAAAAAATATTTTTTCAATGCAATCCCAGGAATTAGTCACAGAAATCTAACCTGGATCTAAGAACGTGGTCACCGGAGTTTCTGATGCTGAACTTGCAAGTAAAGACAGGCTGTCTCACATTCCCATTAACCTGAAACACTTGAGGACTACATTCGGGTTCCCCATCGAACCGAAACACAAATCTCGGGTCGGGTTCCACCTTCACACTCAAATGCAACTGCATAGCCGCCTCCCTATCCCTCTTCCCCCCTCCATTAACCACAACCCACCCATTTTGCACCACAACATTTCTATTAGCACCATCCAAACGCACCGCAACCGTACCCAAAAGCTTACCCGAGCTAAACCCGCAACTGTTCCCCCTCCGACCCGTATAAATCTCGATTTTCAAGAGCCCGTTCGACTTGTGGGCCAGTTTGTCGAATTGGGTTTTGGATAGGGTGAAGCAGGTGGGTTGTGAAGATGGGATTGAGGTGGTTTGCGAAGGGGAGTTTTTGAGCTTGATTTTGCAGAAGCAAGGGGAAGAAGACGGGTGGATAGTGGAGAGAGCGGGTTTGGGTGAAACCGGGGATTTTAATGCTAAGGATCCGATTTGGATTCGGATGAAGGGGCAGGGGTCCATGGGAACTGAAGGGTTCCTATTGTGGTTGAGGATTTGAGTTTATCTCTCTCTGTGGAGGACAGGAGAAGTTGTTTTGGAGGGGAAGAGAGAGAGAGAGAGAGGAGGAGGAGGAGGAGATGTGATTGTGAGGGCGAGTGGGGAGAGAGAGAGAGTGATATATAGGGAGAGAACGTGTGTTGACAGAGAGAGAAGAAGACAGGCTGGAGATGATGGGGCCTGGGGGGGATAAAACATGGAGAATTTGGTATTTCAGTCACTTTCAGGTCCTAAAATGGAAGATGAGTACTTGACAGACTAGAGAATCGTCGAAGTGTGCGTGAGTTGGCCAAGATATCCGTGACCAACAAATCAAAATGAAAAATGGAAAATGAGTAGTATGTTATTGCTCGAAGATTAGAAGGATTTGGGCACCAAGAAAGAATCACATCTCAATCGGCCATCTCGATAATATTAATAGTTTAACAATGGGAAGAATTTTTTTACAGATAAGATTGTTTGAAGGTTTGTATAATTCGAATCTGTTGGACAATTACAATGTGCTTGCAAACGATTTTGTCTCTGTGTACTGCCCTTGAACTAACTGCTTTCAAAGTATGTACTCAAAATTGTTTTATTACGTTCTATCAAACAAATCATTCTCTCATAGTACAATAATTTAATTTCACTCCGTAAGTCAATTTTACTCACTTATTGTCAATAAGACCCCGTTATGTTGAGGGACGTTTTTTTTTATTGGTTTATTGTCTTTTTGAGGTGGGTCATTCTCTCACAATACATCAATTAAAAAAGTCACAAACAGTTAAAAAGCTAAAAAGCCCCTTAATGAAGTGGTTTTTAAAAATGACAATGAGATTCCACTAATATTAATTGGTTCAATGAGTTCTCGAAACACATTTATCTTGGGATTGGTAAATTAGTTTAGAAAATATTCCAACACTAGATAAAAATCCATTTTCCTAGGGACAAATGTGTTTGAGAACAAAATAATTAATATTCGATTAACAGGAATTTAGCATGGTGCATATTCTTGTCGAGGTCGAAAATAGTTACGATTTCAATCATAAAACAGGTATGAAAACAACTCGGCCAGGACCGTCCAGTATTGAAGAGGAGCCTAATCTTTGTTTTACTAGTACTCCCTCTGTTCCAAATTGCTGGTCATGTTTGAGCATTCCAACCTTTTAAGTATACATGGAATAACTGTATTCAATAAATACATTCACATTAAACAGATTCATTAATTTTCAACAATACCCTTATAATTCAACTTATGAGTGAAATGGTTGTTGTTGCTAAATGAATTATTTTGAATGATTGAATAAATTTTGCTTTAATTGTTAAAAAGAACAAATAATTTAGAACACCTCAAAATTATAAAAGGGACACGTTATTTGAAAGGGAGGGAGTGGAAGGATTTTCCAAATTTACCAAACCACATTGACTGTCCCATAATAAAGAAAGGAAATATGAGTACAACTACATAAAAATGGGGTTGACCCCATTGAAGGCAAGTAGTGGGGCCAGTGGGGGAAAGTAGAGCTGTGCGCACGTACGCAAACGTGACAGCAAACAAATTAGCCCCTCTGTAACTTACCTCTCGCTCTATACTCGAACAATTCTACGAGCACACCAAATGCACACCAGCACATCCCGATCGTCCATTTTAAGAATTGATGGTCCGGATTTGAAATCAAATCAAATCCGAAATGTCGAAAAAAGCTTTTGGATGGTCGGGATGTGTTGGTGTGCATGTGGTGTACGCGAATCATTTTTAAGCTTTTCCTTTTCTCTCTCTCTAACTCTCTGTCTCTCTCTCTCTCTCTCTAAATTAACGGAATGTTTTTGGTTGAGTGGAGTGGACTTTGGGTCCTTCCCATAGGATACAGCCGTTAAACAGCTGTGCTGTATATCTGGGGCCTTGAACACAATGCTAAATTGCCAGTTGGACGGAATTTGGACTCCAGTTTACCAAATTTTTGTATGGATAAATTGCACTTCTCCACCCTTCAAGTACCCTTCAAGTATTCAACTAAACTTTCCTTTTAGCCCTTAAAATTTAATATTTGCTATTTTACCCATCCGATCATTTCTTGTTGGATTTTAATTGATAGGGTATGTTATGTTATGGTATGATAACATTTTTCACATTTTTCACGTTACTAAACATGAGTAAATATTGTTTAGGCGTCGTTCCACTAAGAAATATTTTAGGCATGATAACATTTTTCACGTTTTCCATGAAAGGTCATTCTCCTAGTATACATCAACTAAAAAGCCTACATTAGATTGCCAAGGCTTAGCGGAACGACTTATGAGATTAAAAGTCGAGTTTTGTTTTGTGTATATTATGCAATCAGTTCTTCATCAACGAGGTTGAAGTGACTACATAGAATCTAGGCATTATTAATTAAGTATTGTAATAAATTGACTACTCAAGCTATTAAGATAGAAAATGCCATACGTTCTAAGACTTGAGCCTCAACAAACATCCATAAGATGATACTATAGGTGAGTCGCATGACTATTTTCATTACATAAGTTGAATTACTGTTTTGACCACATGACCAAAAATGAGTAGTTAATTGCCCAGTAAAGTAAAGTTCTAATGTTGCAAGGCGAAAGTAAAATTTGAATAATGCCCCCAGAAGTTATTTGTCGAAAGGAGAAGATTTTTAAAGTTTGAGGATGAAAGTGAAAATTGAGCAGCATGCCGGAATATCAAAGTAATTTCCTCTTTTGGACTTGTATGCTTACCAAAAAGAAAAAAAAAAGTGTGGATCCCACTGCCACCACCATCACCTAATTTTGTTTTAACAACTTTTAATCACGAAAAGGTCGAGATATATTCTAAGAAGAAGAATATTGAAGCTTCTAGAAAGAACTTTGGCCACCATCATCTACTTCAAGTGTATATCTAAGAATAATATCTTAGTTAATTTTGCTGATTAGGGGGTGTTCCACTAAGGTGGTTTTTAAAAAAAAAAAAAAGTTTTTCACGGTTTTTTATGTGATGTATTGTGAGAGAATGATCTGTCTCGGTTTTTGGAAAAAACAGTTTTTTGTTAGTGGAACACCCAATAAATGGAAGGAAGAAGAAGAAGGAAAAAATGGAAGGAAGAAGAAGAAGGAAAAAAAAAAAAAAACCCTTGTCTAGAACCAAAAGAAAGAAAGAAAAAGAAACAATAAACAGTTGTTGAGCAATGAATTCAACTTTCTTCTTTTTCTAAGGAGTAATAATTAGTATATTACTTTTCCTTCTTCTAAATTTCTGTTAAGGTTGATGATTGTGGGTGGGACTAAACCAAAATTGTGTTTCTGAAGCTCTAACCTACCCATGTAAATGACAAAAAGCTCAAAATAGAAATTTTGAAGGTCAGAGGACAAATAAGGTAAGAATAATCAAATCCAACAAGAAGGTTTAGCGGCTAGTGATCATACAGTAGTATTTTATTTTGGCAGGTCTTGAATTCGGAATCGGAGGGCTGGGATGTAGTGAGTAAGCTCACTATACTTCTATAGTGAAAAATCACGGCAATCTGTTCGGTAATCGAATTATCTTACATAAAAAATAAGTGTCATACGTGTAGGATTATTGCATTTAATCGAGACTGTTAATTGGCGAACGGACGACCGTGATTGCTCACTGTAGGAGTGTAGTGCAAGCGCTACAGGCCCCGAATCCGAATTCGGAATAATGAGACAGTAACAATATGCCTAGTTGTACTCTCTCAAATTAATCATGTTCACCCATGTACCAAATAATATTCAACGACAAGATCATGTTAGGTTCGTTAAAAATGAGAATCACTAAACACGAAAATCACTTCGTTCGTTTTGGTTTTCAAGAACCGGTTTTCTCAATTATTATTCAATTATTACCCCTGTTTTTAAGTATTATTTTTATTTTTCTCTCTATCTCTCACCAATCATTAATACCTATTTTTTAATTATTATATCTATTTCTCCCTCTAATCATTACAAAAACCAAAACTCAAAACCCACCAAGAAAGTAGAAAATTATGACCTTGGTCCCTAACATTTTACCTTGAGCACACCAAGAAAGTCCGTCCATTCGGCAAACTGGAAAACAATTCCTCAGTAAACCACCTATTTAGGAAAACGATTATGGCCATAAAGTAGAAAATTATCACAAATTGGCATGTTGCCATTTAATCCAAACGAAAATTCAAGAAATTCAATTTTCTTCCACCCTAGCCGCACATAATCTAAATTTCGTGCAAAACAAAAACGATATCTAGCTGGAAATTAACACATCCGTATCCGTGTACAAGTTCATTATTAATTAAAACAAGAAATTGGTAGATGATGATATTAATCACCAGAATCAGTACACATGATTGACTAAACATAACCGAAAAGGATTAATAAAGTAACAATTAAGGCTAGTGAGTTACTACTTTATATATATATATAGGAACCCCTTCCTATCCAAACCACTATTTACGGACCTAACGTCCGGACCTCCACCTTCCCAATATTTTTTTGAAAATCCGAACCGTTAGATGTGTTTAAAATGTGATTTTAAGGTCCAACGCGAAGATTTGGCAAAAAAAAATACCCGGAAGGGCTTGATCGGGGCAGTTTTTCATAAAACTGTTTTTATAGCGTTTTTGTGAAAAACTGCCCCGATCAAGCCCTTCCGGGTATTTTTTTTGGCCAAATCTTCGCGTTGGACCTTAAAAACACGTTTTAAACACATCTAACGGTTCGGATTTTCAAAAAAATATTGGGAAGGTGGAGGTCCGGACGTTATAAAATCCGGGAGTTTGGATTGGAAGTTTTTTGTATATATATATATATATATATATGGATGAGCTTCTAATGAGGACCTCACCATGAGGACTTCCATGAGGACTTCACCATCCGGACCAAATTTTCATGATCCGAACCGTTAGATGTTTTAAAATGCATTTTTAAGGGTCCACGCGGAAAATCTTCAAAAAAAAATACCCGGAAGGGCTTGATCCACACAGTTTTTGTTAAAAACGCATTTTAAAACATTGAGCGGTTCGGATCGTCAAAATTTGGTCCGGAAACACAAAAAAGGGGCAGGTCCGCATAGAACTTCCAATGAGGGAGTGCTCATTAGAAGCTTACTGTATATATATATATATATATCTATCTTGGGAGACCAATCCCACTGTCCACTAGCGCAAATGAGTTAATAACACTTATGATGCTTCGAACCTGAGACCTTAGGAGGGAGCAAACCCTAAGTTCTAAATCTTGACAACTAGGCCAACCCACTCGGGTAACGGAAAAAACCAAAAAACCAGTTTTTTCAAATTTGTCAAAGGAGTAATAACACAACTGAATTGGACAAGCAAACTCAGAAAAATTCGTGGCCGTATGCAAAATTATGGACATGAGGATTTGTTGAAGAATCATTGATCTGATAGGGTTTAGTCTCAACCGCGTCAACCATTCCCATACCATCTTCCACTAAGAAAAACTGAGAAGGGTTTATGTTTCCCTCCACAAAAAGCTTATTCGCTTGATTCGCCGTGTTTTTCTTGAGCTCCTCCATTGAATCCCCAAGTTGTTCAAGCTCATTTTGCCCTAATTCATCCATAGGTTTCTCCCACCAATACTTCCTTTGGCTGATTAATTTTCTCATGTCAGCCACACTAAAATAAGAGTTCAAGTCTTCTCGCAATCTCTCTGAGATTTACGTTTTCTCTCGCCTCTCAGTTTTTCTCTGAAAACTGATAACCCTAAAATTTAACAAATTGCTAAATAAATAGGCCGGGCCATATGGTCGAAATTACATCTCGAGGTCCAAAAATATCGTTTTCGCTATGGCCGAAATTGTCCCGTGGGGGTGCTGCCCCCTACACCTCCGGAATAGACCACTACTAAAGGTTGTCTGCACCCAACAATAAGTCCAGCTAATCCAAAACCGAAACTCTGAAAAGGCTCATAATTCAGGTAAACCAATTTACGTTCTTCTGTTTTGGGGGAAATCATTAGTTTGTGAATGAAAGGCTTTAGCCAAGTGGTTGTAACGCCCAAGGATGAATCATTGTAATTCTGGTAAGCAACTTTATGTACATATGGTGTTTTGGAAAATCATGAATTAGTTAGTGAATGAATGTAATAATGGAGCCATATATTGACAACAATATCGTAACACCTTGGACCAATTAATTAATCTTTTCTAGAAACTTCAATTACTAATTAATCTTTTCTATAATGGAGCCATATATTAATTAATCTTTTCTAGAAACTTCAATTACTAAGGAAGCTCTTGTTTCTTCGTGGGATTCTCCTTTGGTGTCTTCTGTGCGATCTAGATTGGGTCTCAAGCTCAAGAGGTTGAAACCTGTTTTGAAAGGACTGAATCAACACTACTATTCTGATATTAGTGGCAGAGTGACTCAGTTGAGAATGGAATTGGGTCAAATTCAAGCTCAGTATTAAGGGGATCCAGATAATATTGCTTTACGGGTTAGGGAGCAGGAGGTGTATCTAAAATTTGTGGAAATGAGTGGTGCTGAGGAGGCTTTCAAAAAGCAAAAATCAAGGGTGCAATGGTTGGCCTTAGGGGATCAAAACACTCAATTCTTTCATCACAAACTCAAATCTCATTGTGTGAGGAATAAGATTCTTAGTCTTAATACTTCTACAGGGGTTAGACTGACTGATACTACAGAGATTAAGAAAGAAATTCTGGGATATTATGAAGGTCTTTTGGGGTCCTCTTTTGATCAGAAGATGGATGCTTACCCTGCTTTACGTCTAGCTTTAACAAGGAAGGTTGGTTCCGAGTTTAAAGATGGGTTGGTTAAGGCTGTCTCCAGGGAGGAAGTTAAGGCCGCTATGTGGTCTATTAAGGGGGATAAAGCTCCTGGGCCTGATGGCTTCACCTCTGCTTTTTTTCAACACTATTGGGATGTAGTGGGAAGCGATGTTACAGAGGCTATTTTGCTGTTTTTTAGGTCTGGGATTCTGCCTAAATCTTGGAACTCAACTGTGTTATCTCTTATTCCAAAGTCCCAAGCTCCTTCTACCATTAAAGATTTTAGACCTATTGCTTGTTGCAATGTGGTGTATAAATGTATTGCAAAAATCCTTGCCAGCAGGGTTTAGGCTATCCTTCCTGGCCTTATTAGTCCTTGCCAATCAGCTTTTATCAAAGGCAGGTCCATTGTAGATAATATTTTGTTGATGCAAGAAGTTGTAAAAAACTACCATAAGAATGAAGGCTCTCCTCGGTGTGCAATTAAGATGGATATTATGAAGGCGTACGATTCTGTTGACTGGGGTTTCCTCTTTGATGTTATGTCTCTTATGGAGTTCCCTGATCAATACATTCAATGGGTTAAGGTTTGTGTTTCAACTCCTATGTTCTCAGTCACTATTAATGGGCAATTTGAGGGGTACTTTCCGGGGAGAAAGGGGCTAAGACAAGGGGATCCACTATCCCCTTATCTTTTCTTGCTGGTGATGGAAGGGTTTTCTGCTCTATTTCAGTATAAAATGGTTCAGACGGGCTTTGTTTTCCATCCTAACTGTCAGCCTTTGCAATTGTCTCATTTAATCTTTGCGGATGATTTGTTTGTGTTGAGTGGTGCTGATCCTCAATCCTTCAAAACCATTCAGGATACATTACAAGACTTCTATTTCGTTTCTGGTTTGAAGCCTAACATGCAGAAAAGTTCTATATTCTTTGCTAGGGTTAGCCGTCACGATAAGCTGCAGTTGTGTAACATCCTTCCAATTCCTGAAGGGTTCCTTCCTATCAAGTACTTAGGGGTTCCTCTGTTTCTACCAGGCTTAGGAGTGCAGATTGCAGCCAGCTTATGGATCGAATTTTATGTAGAATTCAGTCTTGGACCAATAAAAAGCTGTCTTATGGAGGGCGTACTCAGTTAGTCATTTCTGTTCTTTTTAGTGTTCAAGTTTATTGGTCTTCTATTTTTATCCTCCCTCAAAAGGTTCTCAAGGATATTGATAAAATGCTTAGGGCATTTTTATGGGCAGGTCCTGATCTCAAACCTTGTGGTGCTAAGGTTGCTTGGTCTACTATTTGTACCCCTAAGGAGGAAGGAGGTTTAGGGTTCAGGCATCTTTCCACTTGGAACAAGGCAGCCATGTCAAGACATATTTGGGCTATTAACATGAAGGCAGATACTCTCTGGGTTAAATGGGTGCATGTCAATATTCTTAAAGGTAACTGCTTGTGGACTGTTAATATTCCCACTAAAGCTTCTTGGACTATTAGAACCTTGTTCAAGCTTCGAGATATTGTTCAACCTTGGATTACTTATAGAATTGGTAATGGGGATTCTACCTTTTTATGGATGGATAATTGGCATCCTCTTGGGCCATTGTTTAAGCGATTTGGGGAGACTGTGGTGCGAAATAGGGGCCAAGCATTGCAGGCCAAGGTTAGTTCTATTATTCATCATGGTGGTTGGTGGTGGCCGAGGACTAGGAACCCTGTTATTAGAAGTATCATTGGTCAAACTCCATCTGATTTTTCCCCCAATGATAATACCTCAGACTCAATTGTATGGAATCTTAATAGGAATGGTCTGTTTTCCTCCAAGTCTGCATGGCATGCCTTAAGGCCAGTTCGCCCTATCATTCCTTGGTGGAAATTTGTTTGGTTCTCGCACCATGTTCCTAGATGGGCTTTCATTGAGTGGCTCATTTTTTGGGGGAGATTGTCCACGAGAGATAGATTGGCTAGTTGGGGGGTTCCAGTGGATATGTCTTGTTGCCTTTGCAATGGTTCTGTGGAGACTCATGACCATTTAATTTTTGCTTGCCCTTTTTCTCACCAAGTTTGGGATCATTTTCTAGGGTTGAATAATGTTCCCAGATGTGTTCTTAGTCTTGCTGACGAAAGATCTTGGGCCTGTTCGTATAAGGCTAGCAAGTCCTTCGAGCATTTGGTGTATAGACTCTCTCTTACTGTCTCTTTGTATTGGCTTTGGAGGGAACGAAACTTTCGCATTTTCCAGCATAGAAGCAAGGATATCACAGGGTTGATTTCCCAGATTGAAGGGGATGTTAGGGCCTGCATGGCTTCCTGGAGGGGCATTCAAAAAACTGATTCTAACCGGTTGCTTGCCATTAGATGGAGAGTGTCTCCCAGAATTTTTGTTACTTAGGCTGGTAGTTTTCATCCTTTCTCTAGCTTTGTATAGCTTTGTGCAGATAGGTTGTGCTCCTTCTTTGTTTTGGCTTAGGCCTCTTATTTTCTTTGTTTGAGCTTTATAAAATTTACAGATTACCGAAAAAAAACATCGTGCGCCGCCTTGTGCCACCCAATAATAACTAGCCATATGGTCACCGGATCCCATTAATTTTCATTCCCAACAAAATAGACACGCTCTCATAGACGTAGACATATTCGTTCTCACCCCAAAATAAAAAAAACTACTCGTTTCCTTGGAAAAAAAAAGAGACTCATAATGCCCTAATTACCACTGAACAACAAGACCGAGGCGATCAAATTCAACAATGAAGATCCAAATCCAGATCACCTGTATCGTGGAACCATATGGGAAGCAAAAGCTCTACTTGCTCGTACCAACGCATCTTTATCTCACATCCACCGTGAAGCCAATTGCAGTGCCAATATTCTAGCACAGTTGGGAGCGGAACAGGAAGAAGACTTTGTTGAATGTGAAGAAGTTCCTTTGGCAGATAGACAAAGTGTCATGGAGGACGCCTTGGGTGTAGGCCTTTTTTTTTTTTTTGCTAGTCTTGCTTAGGTTCTGTATCTGCTTTGGTTCTCTATGCTACTATGGCTTGTTGGTTTAATTTATTCACTTTCGTTACACCCAAAAAAAAAAAAAAAAATCGATTATCCTTTGATTCCAAGATCACCTTTTTTCGTCTTATTTTTTCACATATTTAAATAAATATTCTTGTTGGTTTTTTAGGACTGTAATCATGATTACTATTGCAGTCATGTCACATAAATTGTGATAATGCAAATCTAAGGCCCTGGGGCCTCAGAAAACCTTTGTTTTGAGGTCGAGTTGTGTTGGGCTAATTCATACACAGGGCTTTATCACAGCCCCTCACTAGTGGGCATTGAGAATCTTGAGATTCATTTCCAAATTAGTTGATTCATTGGGCTGAATGGTGAATTATCAAAAAGAGATTTCGAATTTAGAAGACCATTAACTAGACAAATGAGAAACATATACTCTTACTCTTGGGCCTTTTGACGAGGTATTAGCTCTCTATTGGGCCCCATCATAAGGAAATTTTCTACGAGATAAACCAATAAACCATGAAGGAGTCTTGATTGGGCTGAGCTCTTGAGGAACCTGCTTTCTCTAGGCCTTTAAAGGCCACAATTGCTGTTTGTAGCCCATAAATACGGGCCTCCAAAAGTAGGAAGCCCAAGACAAACGTCTGAAGATTCCACCATAGAAATCCATTATCCATTACACTTAATTGGATCATGAGTGGAGTAGTAGTAATAGAAATGATACGTACGACCACCAGCCACACCTACAGGGCGAACGAGCCGAGCTAAGCCTTATCGAACTCGAGTTCGGCTCGTTTATTAAACAAGTAAAAAAATTGAGCTCAAACTCGACTCGACAGTAATCGAGTCGAGCTAGCTTTATATACTAGACGATCTTCTATAACGAATTGAGCCTATACAAACGACTCGAGCTTTGTCGAGCCGAGTGCAGTTTTAGAGTGTTAAGCTCGGGTTGTTTACTAAACGAACTTAAAATTCTAACTCGATCTCAGTTCAATTAATAAACAAGTCGAGCCTTAACGAGCCGAACTGCTCGCGTTTGTAGTAGCCCTAGCCGCACCCCAACACATGCATGTGGTCCCCACCACGCGTGGCCTCCTACTTTTATGTGTAGGTTCCACGTGAATGTGAGAAGGTTGTGGTGTAGTTGGTGGGCAAGAACAGAGCTAGAATTCAAACTTGTAGGTGGAATCCAAAAAGAATACCTTTATTATTTGAACAATTTAAACTTTTTTTCAAAATTAAAAGAATTTGTTAATATCTCTAGTATCATGCGGGGAAAAAAATTGAAATGTTTTAAACCAAAATAATGTGTCAACGCAAAAAACCAGCTTGATCGGACATCGATAGGTATGTCAAAAGTGAAATTTTGATTTAAAAAACGGACGGTCATGAACATTTTAACTTAAAAACTATTGACAGAATCTAGACCGTTCAAACTTTGAAAAGGGACTAAGAAAGTTGGCCAAGGTCATAAAGGCAAGGCCAAAGGGATTGGTTCATGCTTTTCTATTAATTGGTAGTTTCAGCACCGGAAAGATTACCTGAACCTCTGGATAAAATCCATGGAAGAGAGTAATCTGAAAGAACATCACGACTCAAATCAAATGGACAGAGTTCCCTTGAGATTTTTCTTTGGACAGAGTGTGGAAGGAATAGATAGAAAATTCATTAAATCAAATCCACAGTACACAAATCAACCAAAAAAATTAACAACCTAAAACTAAACAAATTATAAGAAAACAGAACGACCGTTATTGTTGTTATTGTCTTGTCATTCACAGGTTGCGTTTAATGTTCGTTGTCTCGTTATGGTAAGTTGGTCAGAGTGTGGATAAAGTAAATGTTATGGTTCCAGATTTAAGCAACAGATTAATAGACAACCAACCATATTATTACTAGGAAGCTTTTTCAGCTATTGCAACAAACATCACCCTTCCCCAAATGTAGAAGCAAAGTACACATTACTAGAAAGCTTTTAAACTACTGCAACAAACATGACCCTTCAAGGTTCCGGAATTAGTCGAGATGCGCGCAAGCTGGCCCAGACATCCGGTTATTAAAAAAAAAAAACATGACTCTTCAAATATGACCAAACATAAAGGGAAAACTTAAAAACAAAGCTAGATTGCAGCTAATTAAAGACCGCAACCAAGCAACACAACAATGACAAACATAAATAAAAAAGCACAACCAAACGGGAGAGGAGAGGGTAGTTGCTTTTATTTCCATCTGATTCACGAGACTTAGGAGCTTGGACCCTCCTCGTGATCAGATGCTTCACGAGACTTAGGAGCTTGGACCCTCCTCGTGATATGATGCTGAAGGATTTGCAGCCTCCATCTTCTTGAGTTCGTCCATTCTCTCATGCACTTTCTCCCTGAGGTTCAGCATCGCATCTCTATACTCCAGAAGTTGTTCCAAACTAAGCTCGTTCATAGGAACTCCCAAGAAAGGATGTTTAGCCTTTTTGGCCATTATTTCTTCAGCACGTTTGTTATTTTCAACTTTCAATGCGCTAAGCGTCTTGCTTACCTTAAGAATGTTACGCTCAATCACCTGTTGATTGAAAACAAAAAATCGGCGTTTTGAAAAGACTAGTCGTATTTTGGGTGCATTTTTTATTTTCACCCTCCAGAGCTTTTTACCACCATTATTTTTTGAATCCATGGCTAAAAATATAAGTACCAAAACAAGGGAGATTTTATGGAGGACTGGAGGTGTGTGTCCTTTAAAGAAGAGGATAGGTATTTATAGGGATTTTCTCCTTGCTTTGTGGTCCCAAATGAGTTTATTACGAATTAATGAATTACCTGTTATGTTGAGTAAGAACAGATTGTGTAAATCTATATGCATTGAAGTAGTAACCATCTTTGGAGATTTTCGAAATCCCTTCTAATGGAAATACAACTAGGAAATGTGGTGGAAGAATTCAATGCATTAATCCCCCTTGCTATTTCACTTCTTTTTTCCTTCAAAAAAAACTAGGAACACAATCATTCAGACACAATCATGAACACAACCACTCTCATACATGTAAGTCCCACGCACATTTATTATGCGGGACTCACCTGTATACCCACGTGTATGTGAGAGATTGAGTTTGGAGTTGTGTCTGGATCAGTTGTGTTCCTTAATGCCTATGTGTTTTTCTCCATAAAGCTTGTTTCCGTCACATCGCCTTTTCGATGAAAAATTAAATCAAAGACACAATCCAACTTACGATAACGAGATAACGAACATTAAACACAACCCGCAAATGACAAGACAATAACGACGGCAGCAATATAACAAAAGAAAGAGAATGTCATAGTCCAACGGTTAATAACCGTTAATAACAAACGACAAAAACCAGGTTATTAGCTTACGTACATTTGTATTAATTTGTAATAATATGACGTAAAGACTTTTAAGACATATGTGAAAATTGAGTGACAAAACAACAACAATAGCATAGAAGAAAATATAAATCAATAATGAATGGCAAACGACAAAAATCAGGTTATTAGCTAGCTTACGTACATTAATTCATACTAATTTGTAATAATACTTTAAGACATCTGTGAGAAATTGAATGATGAAACAACAAAAATAGCACAAAAGAAAATATAAATCAACAGTGTATAACAAACGAAAAAAGAAGAAGAGAGCAAGTGCGACTATTATATCGTATAGTTAATAATTATCGTAAAGAAATATATGATTAATATTATATATTCATACCCTGTAGTTGTTCCATAAAACTTGACACCACCGTGACTGCTGCTGCCACTGCCAAAAGAACTCGGTCCTGGAGGAATTTACAGGAAAAACACTGCTAGCGCCACCACCTCCAAAAGAACTCAAACCCATGAAAAAGTTGGTTAGACATTTCACACAACTTCTTAGAAATTGTTCACTTGCATGGTGTGATTCATGTACGTAATTAAATATTGCTAAAAAGTACTCCCTCCGTTCCATTTTAATAGTTCGGTTTGGTCTCCAATTAATGCAATTTTTAAATTGTTCTTATCCTTCAACGTACCATACTTTTATAGATTTTAAAAACTTTTTGTAACCTAATTGAGATCTATCATATAAGATTCATATTTCCCATAAAATTCATTACAGATTGAATACTATTAATAATTTATAAATTGATTGGAGACCGAACCTGACTATTAAAATGGAACGGAGAGAGTACTCAGGAACCTGGCAATGATTTCATCCACGCTAGGGTGGCCGGATATATAAGTGATGTTTTGCAGACCCTTACTAGTCTTCCTTGGCATAGCTCTTTCTAGGGTATATAGGGTTACGGCTTTGACCTCACCAGGGGGAAGAGGGTGAAAATTGAAAAAGATGACAATATGGAGTTGTGTATTCTTGTGTTGAAGATATTTATAGAGTTATCTTGTAATTAGGATGGTAAGCAAGTTACATCACAATCCACCTATTTATGAGTTGCTAGTTATGGAAATTTTTATTTTCTTTCCTTTTTAATCTGCATTTGGAATTGAACAATATTCTTATGTGCAAGTCAAATTGTCCTGGTTGGGTGTTTTTGAAATGAGTATTCGGGTGAAAATTTTGATATTTCGAGGGTAGTAATGGTATATATTCATATTGTGCACAAATATTGCGGGAGAAATTGTAATATTATGTTACTTCCGGTGTAATATTACCTATTTGTTCAAAGAAAAAAGTTTGCATATACGCTTATTGCGATTACCTTCTTTTTTTCTTTTTTTCCTTTTTTGTTGATCTGAGTTATTGCGATCGCCTTGGCATAAACTTTTTAATTCAAATTTTTTTCGTTGTCGTAATAACTTTTATTTATCTTTGTTTTCTTGGGAAAAAAAGCAACAAAATTCCAATAAAAAGCCCTACAAAATGTTAAAAATATGGTTTTATGAACCAAAATAGTTAAAGAGAGTAAATACAGAGAGTTAATTTGAAAATCTACATAAATTCCAAAAGATAGTATAATGGGATTTGGGGTACCCATAGTCACCCATGTCAGTACATCCCCGTAGTGACCTCAATTGTGGGTCCTCTATATACTGTATTTGGGATCAGAACCGTACGATTTATAGGGAATGTTGAGTAAATCATTCATGTAATAAATCAAACTAATTGGATATTGGTAGCCATATGTTAGGAAACCATTAATATGGGTGACCAATATCATTTGGAAAATACACTGTAAGATGAATTTAACTCAATTGTATGTCTACCAATGTCTGATGATCATAATTTTTTGTACCCGTATGTTCTCAACATTCCTGAAAATATGAACTGTTCCGATCCCAAATGAAAATTTTCAAAGGGCCCACAATTTAAGTCACTACGGGGATTTATTAGCTCATTATGAAAACCCTAAGTCCAGTTAATGAATAAGAGGAAAAATTACCCAAACAGGACCGCCTTGGAGGGACTGCTTTCATAAATTGGTTAATTTTCCTAGATATGTAAGAAACACAACCATCCAGACACAATTAATTTGAACAAAACCCATCACATACACGTGAGTTTTGCGTACATATGTATGGGATGTGAGCGGTTGTATTCAGAGTTGTGTCTGAATGATTGTATTCTTAGCATTTTCATAAATTTTCCATCTTTAAACATACCCACGAAATTTAAAGAAAACGCTCCGTATTATTTTGACTAAAGTATTTACGTAATGGAGAAAGTCACAGTGAATGTGTCTAGATTTGGTTTAAATAATTGCGGTACTGGCAATATCTGGCAAAGAAAGTACAAATTAATTTGAAACGGTGTTCAAAATTAAAATCACGACAATACTAATTAAAAATGGAAAAATTCATTAATGTATAATTTTCTTTGTTGTACTTACCCAAATTAGAGTATTTTTTATTCGGATAAGGCTAGACTTATTTATCTTGTTGACCTTATCTTCGTTGGCAAGTGGTGGTTAATTCATATGATAGAGTTCTTGGATATCCCACACTGCATTTTGGGATTCGGTCTCATTACCTCCCTCCCCCATGTAATAGATTAGGAATGAAGAATGACCAAAAAAAAAAAAAAAACCCTATCTTTGTTGTAGTTAAAAGTGAAAACTTACGATATTCTCAGGGGCAAATCTACACTAGGGCTGGGGTGGCCCATGGCCCCCCCGCACTTTTCGGTTGAAAAAAAAAATTGCAACGAATAATTATAAATATAAAAGAAGGAAAGATTGTACACGTATTGGGCTTTGCACCATGCTGTGCGTCCATCGGCCATCAGATTGTGTTTTGGATGGTCTAGATGTGTTTTGATTTTTTATCAGTAAAAATAAATCAAAATTAAATTAAAATTGTCGAACACATCTGGGCCGTCCAAAACACAATCGGATGCACAGCACCTCCCCCAAATCCTGGGCATTGGCTCAATGGCAGGAGCTGCTTGCTCCATGCTTTCCGCCTGGCTTCAATTCTTCCTATGACACTCCTCTCTCTCTCTCTCTCTCTCTCTCTCTCTCTCTACGTTTGTAAATTTTTTTTACTAAATAGATAGAAACGTGACATTTTTTAATATTAAACTTTTTCTCAAAGTTTAACATTTTTGCTGCATATTTCTTTACGGACTATGGTGCTAATATAGAGAGGGGCGAATAGGAGTTACCCGGAGCTTTTATTTATCGCTATACAAAAAAAATCTAATACATTGTACAAAAAATGAAAAAAATGCAATTCAGAGCATTGTCGGTTGTGATCAAGAAAAAATTAGTAAGAGCATTGTCGGTTGGGATCAAGAAAAAATTAGTATCGTAATGTTTTGTATTTGAATACCAAAAGAAAGTTGGAAGAAGCCTTGATTTATTTTTCACAAAAAAAGCCCATAACAAAACCTAATTATATGTAATTATATGACTTCCTAGTAAATTTTTTCTTCATTTTTTTTTAATAAAACATGTAACTAGTTTCTTATTGAATGGTGCCACCCCCGTGGCCGAATCCGGGCTTTGTCCCTGATTTACAATGTCTCAAATTATCAATGTTTACATAGCTGTCAAGTTTGCAGTTGCTAAGCTAATTTGGCAACTGTTATAACTGATCTTTTTAAGGATCGAGGACGAAGGTTAGTCCTCTCTCCACAATGCCACCAATGAGTGGGCAATTCTGGTCTCGTCGTAGGCATCAGAGCTATCAATGCCTGTGGCTAATGGCCCCCCGGACTGAAAATCCTAGCTCCGCCACTGGATATTCCCTGTTGTACTTTTCTTTTTCGTATGTAATTAAAAAATTCTAGCGAATAGAAACCTCAATGTAAATCACGAATAGCAATTGCACTTTTGAAATTAAGAGTTCAAATTTGGTTGATTTTAACCTTCTTTCTTCTTTTTTTTTTTTTTTTTTTTTTTTTTTTTGTTATTGGTGGTTCGTTTTGCCCACTATAAAACATCTTGAACATTACCATCAACGAAACTATGATTGAAATCGGATAAATAAGGGGGAAACCGCCGGACACAGATCAGCAAATATATGCTGACATTGTTATCCTCATAAGAGAAAATGATTTTCGCATGCATGTTAACAAATAGGAAGAACCCTGTTATTAGAAGTATTATTGGTCAGACTCCACCTGATTTTCTTCCCACTGGTAATACCTCAGACTCAATTGTTTGAAATCTTAATAGGAATGGTCTGTTTTCCTCCAAGTCTGCTTGGCATGCGTTAAGGCCAGTTCACCCTATCATTCTTTGGTGGAAAATTGTTTGGTTCTCGCACCATGTTCCTAGATGGGCTTTCATTAATTGAGTGGCTCATCTTCTGGGAGAGTGTTACAAAATCATATGAATCATATGAATCACGTGTTGCACATGTTGTAAATCAATTAGGCAATTAGACAATTAGGAAGTTTGTAATTAGTCTAATTAGGTAGATAGCAATTTCCTTATTATTTCTTTTCCTAAATTATCTTGTACACAGTCTATATATTGTGCCTCCTAGTGAGAAGAATATACATCAATTATAATCTTTCAACATGGTATCAAAGCCAACCTATTGATGAGCCATAACCAATCTCAAACTCCACCGAAAGCATTCTACAAAACCGTATCCTACAAAACTCCACCGATTAATCCGTATTACCCTTACCAATTAATCCGTATTACCCTTATTCTCCACCGAAAAATCTGAATCCTACTCCCACCGGAAAATCTGAATCCTCTGCCATATCAATTGAATCCTCACAACCATGACCACCGAAAAATATGAATCATCTACAAAATCTGAATCGTCCCAAATCGTTCATATTCAATCCGAAACCTCTGGTTTCAAACCATCCATCATCCTTACCGAATCCAACTATGATGTATGGTCTCAAATCTTGGAGATGCAGATTGCTGAACATGAAAAGATTGAGTATATTGTGGGTCAAACACCTCAACCGAAGGAAACTGATGCTTCCTACGGGAAGTGGGTCAAGAGATGGTTGCTTACGTCTATGTCACCGGAAATTATG
>CM029271.1:42503549-42556723 GCA_016920895.1 Vaccinium myrtillus
AAGGAACATTTTTGCTTCAACAAAATTTTAGTATTTGAATTCGACAAAGGTACATCAACAAACTCTATAACTCTATATTTCCAAATCTTTTGGCATTGATGCTGCCCGTGGTTTAGCGAGGGTGTTATGGTCGAGTTCATAGTTTTTTCTGGTTGTTTGGTTCGGTATTTCCTTTCGCTTGGATGAGGTTGCAGTTAGCGTTATTTTGGGCTTCTCTCAAGGTTTTAAATAACGTTTCTTGATACGTAACGGTAACGATTTCGGTAGTTACGTAACAAGAATGGAACAATCGGGTGTAGCAGTCGTGAATTTAAAAAAATGATTTTTCGATAAAAAATAATTTTAAATTACTTAAATAACCCGTAATGGCTAAGTATCGGCTGTAACGGTCGTGAACCGGTCCGTGAATCAATTATGGACCGATACGTAACGGCAACTGGCCGATTGATACTCAAGCATTTTTTCCTGTCGTCGGTACACCGGGGTGTAACGGTATCGAAGAGGCCAAAAATTGTTTCGTAAAGGCCGGTATTTAAAACCATGGCTACCTTTGTCTTTTGGTTTCTACAGTTTTGAGGAAGACGTGTTGCTTTTTTTCGTGTTGGGTTTCTTTTTTTCGGATGGTTTTTTTGGGTTTTGGTCTGGGTTTGTTTTGGGGGCTCTGGCTTTTTTGGGTTCTTGGTCCTGTAGTGGTTGAGTTCTTGTCTTCCTTGTCTTTTGGGTCTTGGGTGGTGTTTGTCACTGTGTCATTGTCCTGTTTAATCTTTATAATCTCTTTCAAAGATTAATAAATTTTTTTGCTGATTGAAAAAAAAAGGTACGTCGAGAAAAGAAATTAAATCCAACAAATTATGGTTGAATGTGAGAGAGAAGAAAACTACAAATACATAAGAAACACCCTAGGCCAAATCTCCCTTTGCCAGAAATAATCCTTTGCATCACCCTTGGCAGCACCACAAGGCATGAAGCATCAGCATCAGCTATTACTGTACTTAAAAACTTGAAAGGCCAAAACTCCATCACACAAAAAGATAAATCACACAGAAAGCAGCAGCAAGTAACTAAGAAAGGAGGAGCAGCAGCAAAGAAAGCATCCAAAATCAGCAAACAAATGCCTGCTGAAAGGATCGGCGTCCGTTATTAAAATGTTCAGTAACTTCATCATCAGCAAATTAGGTAGCAGTAGCAGCAGAAATCCAAACTTGGCAACAATATTCCTACCAAAAGTATTGGCATCCTTCATCATAGTATTCAGCATCACCAGGGCAGGAATAGTAGCATTGAAAGAGAAGATGTAGCAGCATCCACACCAAACCGCAATCCGACAGCAGGAAAAATATTTTGCTATCTACTTCAGAATCTTCAAACTAGGAAAGTAACAGCAGGAAAAGTCTCCGCAAATCCTCAACTAGAGGACTACCAAAAAGATTCTCAAACCTTATCATTCACAATCAATCGTATCACCAAATGAATTGGCAACATCTTACTAGGTGGATAACATAATTTATCTATTTTCGTAGGACACAGACTCACAACCCCAACCAAATGTAAGCACACCCCAACGCCCTATTATCTGACTCATAGACTCTACAACCTGAGGACAAGAACCCATAAAAGAAAGAATACCAGACAGACTCAATAGGACATTAGGACTCAGCAGACACAATAACTTACCAACCTTGACAGTTGACACACCTCATACCAAAACAAAACTACAGCCAAAACATGAACAAAGGTACTAACAAACCTGAAAAGACTCCCAAACTCCAACTAGAAAACACCCCTCACCAAAGGACCAATCTCCCCCTCAAACCTCAACACTCCCTCCCAAAATACGTTTTGATCTTGCCTTGTCCCTCGTGAAGAATTTGGTTTTTGGATAAACTCACTCTCCAGAGCTCATGCACTCATACAATTCATTGCTTATCCTTTTTTTTGAGTTTGGATGGGTAAATGTCCACTGAGAGATTGATCCCCTCTATTTGAGATGGACTGAGATTGTTCCTTGAATCAGTCACTAGTGGTTCCACGGATAGAAATTAAGGAAACTTCCAACGGATCCCCTCTATTGTATGGGATTCTCATAATTGCTACACTTTTGAAATTACGAGTTTCACACTTTTGCTTGGCAATTCATACTTTTTGGAATTTTGCTGATACTCTGGTTCTCTTGGATCGTGAGCGGATTGAAATCAATTTTATTTTTTATCTTGAAGAGAATGTTCTTTGCTGATCAAAATAAATAAGTAAATGATGCTGGAGAGTTGCAGTAACACATGAAACCCATATATTACTAGCTAGGGTCTTTCCAATTACAACAGCAAGCATCACAGGCTTCACAGCTCTCTCCCAATAACACAAGAAAAGACTAGGAATGTGACTACAATTACTAGCATAACAACAAGCCATGACAGGAAGATGATCAAGAAATATTGCGGAAAAAGACTGCAACAAAGCAACAAAACAACAACAAAAACAAAATGAAAATGACAACAAAGAAAATAAGAAACATAAAAAAGGGGAGAGAAGAGATGCTTTTATTTTCCATCCGGTCCAATAAAAACTCAGGAGATTGAACCCGCCCCATGATCAAAATGGAGAAGGACTTGCAGCCTCCAGCTTCTTGAGTTGATCCAGTCTCTTGTCCACTCTCTCAATAAGTTCCCCCAGTGCATCTCCCCATTCCACAAGTTTTTCCAAACTATGCCCGTCAATATACTTCTTAGTTTCAACCTCAATTTCTTTCAAATTTTCATCTCCTCTCTTCCTTTCAATTTCCCCCGCATTTTTCACCATGGTAAGCTTCTTCTTCGGAGGTGTGTGTCCTTCGAAAAAACGAGGGATATATATAGGGGTTTCTCCAGCTTTTCAAGCCAAAATATGTATTTAAGAACAGATTTTGAAAATCTGTGTGAATTTAATTAGTAACTATCTTTGGTGATTTTCAAAATCTCATACGGGTAAATATAACTAGGTTATGAGGTGGAAGAATTCAATGCATGAAAAGGAAAAGAAGAATAATTAGGAATTGACTACACATATTCAAATTTACGTACTTAATTAAAATGGGCAAATAGTGAAAAATAAAGTAATAATATTAAGTAAAAGCACCTCAACCACCACTCGGCCCCGGCTGAGAAGCCGAAGGATTTTGTTGCTGCTCTTCTTGCATGCGCCTTTCAGTTTCTTTAGCCACATTAACCATGAGAGCCACCATGGCAGCCTTCAACTGCAAAGCTCATCATGGCTTTGCTCCTCGAGAGGAGACTCCCAACGGTGCTATGTTAGAAGCTGAGACGCAGCGGGAGCTTGAGCCCAAGCGTGGTCAAGCTCAAGCTCACGCTGCCTCTCAGGTTCTGACATAGCCAGCGCGTTTGTCGGACTCTCACAATTAGGTCACCAGCATTTGAACAAAATTAGGCCCCCCTATTGTTAGCTTACTGGGCTGACAGGACAATAAGCCTTAACGACAATCCAGTGAGCTGATTTTAACATTTTCCTTTGGACAATTACGATACACCAAATCTAAATAGTGAACAGAGAACATTTTAAAAAACGGTACACAAAATTAAAGCACCCTAAAATTAGGCAAATGTTAATGCCAAATTGTTTAAAACTGTTTTTGATTGTGTCAAAACTCCAATGCATAAAATGCTTGTAATTATGTGCAATGTACATGCCTTTTATGCGTTGGAGATTTGACACAATCAAAAATAGTTTGAGCATTATCACTACCCTAAAATTAAATGAGGAAAATTCATCATTGTATAATATCCGGCTTTGTTGTACTTGCTAAAACATTGGCCATATCTTTATTTTGCTCGCGAGTCAAAACTTGCGATATTGCCTGGTATACTTTTGGTGTTTTTGGAATGCAATTAATGCTCACAAAGAAAATCTAAAAGGGAGTTTGGTACCAAAAAAAAAAAATCCCAGAAAATCACCCAGAAAATGCGTCCAACGGGTGAAATCCACTTTGTACAAAAAATGTATAACAAAGGGTGGATTTCACCGGTTGGATGCATTTTCTGGGTGATTTTATCCGTTGGATGCATTTTCTGGGTGATTTTATGGGATTCTTTTCTGGTACTGTTTCAGATCTCTACCGAATTTGCTTAATTTACGTATGTAAAACATGGTTGGACGATTAGCATCTTTCAAAGGGTATAATAGAATTGTAATTCTCAATAACTAAAAAGAACGTCTTGCGACGTCGACCAATATTTTGTTCATTGTTTAACATGAACTCACAAAAAAGAGAGATAATACCTTATCAAAAAAACAGAGAGAATTTTGAATTACAACTGGGGAATAGAGTACCAGTCTTTTGGGGCATTCTTCCCCTGCTCGTGAGCCCCCCTCTCCCCACTTTCAAAAATTCAATTTTGAGGAAAAACGTGCAAAAGAATTTCCAAGGGTAAAAAAATTGAATATAAATTGGAAAAATCACATTGACCTCTTCTTAAGGCATCTTGAGATTTCAGAAACCCCCTTGTGATTTTTGAAATCAAATTAGCATTCCATGTTGCAATTGTTGTATATAAATACATGAAAATTAATTTGGGCTTTTTCTTTTACCTACTTAAATATAACGTTACCATCGTGACCCAGTGGCTAAAAATCCTCTATCTGCTCATCAACATCTTGCAGCACCTAATTAAACTTGCAAATGGCTGCAACCACCCCTTCCTTCGCCGCCACCCTCTCCCGTTTTCTTTTCTACCCCTTATCGCGTACATTGTTATCCTCGAAGAGAGAATGATTTTGTTCTCTATCACATGTAAATAAATAGGAATGACCTTCGCTTTTTAGAAATTGGATGAAAGGAAACTTCCAAAGAAAACGCTTTATACGGGATTCACATTTACATTGCCATGATAGTTTACCTTTTGAAAATAGGGTAATTTTGATTTACACCCCCTGTACTTTGTCCGATTTTGAAAGACACCTCAACTTCATTTCTGGATACTTACACCCCCTCAACTTTGGATCAAACTGAAACTGTTAAGTTTTCCGTTAAAACTAACACATACACGCAATAAAGTGATTTAGTGGTAAAGTTTCACTTAGTAGTCGGCATTCTATAAGCGACCGGTGATCAAAAGATCGAATCACTATGCGTATCTTTGTGGTTGTTACTTTTGGTGGTCTTTCTTTTTGGCTAACTCCTATTCCTCTTCTATTGATTAGAAGCATCCAGCAGTGCCACGCCGTAACCTAATAGGAGGTGCAAGACGAGTGAGTTAGGGCCGTTGAAGTTTTTGCCCGAACGAACGGAACAAACTCGATATGCGTAGCTCTGACGAATAGGTGTAGCTTGTTTCAAATCCTTGCTTGTGACCTTTCTGTTGTGCCTGTCTAAGAAGACAAGCTCTATGAGTGAGTACTTTCTTCCCTAAGCTAATGCGCCAATGTCATTTTCATGTTCCAATTATCTGCCTGATTAGCCAATTGCCATTGATGGAGAGTGGTATGTTGGTTTTTTTGGAGATTAGGATGACCTAATAGCCTCTAGAAACATTTATAAGGTGTTCTAAGGGCAATTGGATAAACAATGGTTTTTGGAGGGAACTTTACCACTTAATCACTTGATTGTGTGTACGCGTTTGTTTTAACGGAAAAGTTAACGGTTTCAGTTTGATCCAAAGTTGAGGGGGTGTAAGTATCCAGTAATAAAGTTGAGGTGGCCTGTGTCTTTCAAAATCGGACAAAGTACAAGGAGTGTAAGTCAAAATTATCCTATTTTCAAAAGGTAAACTATCACGGCAACATAAATGCGAATCCCGTAAAAATCGTCTTCTTTGGAAGTTTCCTTTCATCCGATTTCTAAAAAGCTAAGGTCATTCCTATTTATTTACATGTGACAGAGAACAAAATCATTCTCTCTTCGAGGATAACAATGTATGCGATTAGGGGTAGAAAAGAAAACGGGAGAGGGTGGCGGTGAAGGAAGGGGTGGTTGCAGCAATTTGCAAGTTTAATTAGGTGCTGCAAGATGTTGGTGAGCAGATGGAGGCTTTCTAGGCCACTGGGTCACGATGGTAACGTTATCTTTAAGTAGGTTAACGAAAAAGCCCTAATTAATTTTCATGTACTTGTATATAACAATTGCAACATGAAATGCTGATTTGATTTCAAAAATCACAAAGGGGGTTTCTGAAATCTCAAGATGCCTTAAGTAGAGGTCAATGTGATTTTTCCAATTTATATTCAACTTTTTACCCTTGGAAATTCTTTTGCATGTCAACGAGCAGGGGAAGAATGCCCCAAAAGACTGGTACTCTATTCCCCTGTTGTAATTCAAAATTCTATCTCTGTTTTTTTTTTATAAGGTATTATCTCTCTTTTTCGTGAGTTCGTGTTAAACAATGTACAAAATATTGGTTGACGTCACGAGATGTTCTTCTTAGTTATTGAGAATTACAATTCTATTTATACCCTTTGAAAGATGTTAATCGTCCAAACATGTTTTACCTACGTAAATTAAGCAAATTCGGTATTGACGAACTTACAATTTCAAAATTGCAATAGTCATTTGTGATTTAATTCAGTTCCAAAAAAAAAATTGTGGATTTAATTACTTCCAGGTTTATTTTAGATTTTCTTTGTGATCATTAATTGCATTCCAAAAAAACAAAAAGTATACCAGGCAATATCGTAAGTTTTGAATCGCAAGAAAAATAACGATAAGGCCAATGTTTTAGCAAGTACATAAAAGCAGAATATTATACAATGATGAATTTTCCACATGTAATTTTATGGTGCTTTAATTTTGTGTACCATTTTTAAAAATATTCTCTTCTCTCCCAGCCTTTACTCTGTTTCGTGCTTTGTATTTGACTTTTCCTCGATGTACCCTTTGTCAACTTCCTATAAAGTTTTGTTGTCTATCAGAACAAAACAATAGGGAGACCCATTGTTTTTCAAAGTACAATTCCGAAAAATAGATTTGGTTTAAAGAACTGTGGTGTGGACAATTTCTAGCAAACAAGGAACGAATTTAATAACGGTATTATAAAATTAAGAGCACTCTCTTACTAAATTTGGAAAATTCATCAATGTATAACATTTACTAAATCTAGTTGGCCTTACATTTGTTGTGCTTGCAAATCGATATTGCCTGGTATATTTTTCTCTATTATTTTGGAATATATCCAAATTAAAAAAAAATACACCAAGATATATCGTAAGTTTTGAAGCACAATAAAGATAAGGCCAACTAGTTATACTAAAATATTTAATGAATTTTCCACATTTAGTAAGATAGTGCTCTTAATTCTGGAATATTGTTTTTAAATTTGTTTTTTGTCTGCTATATATTGCCAAAACCACAGTTCTTTAAAACAAATCCATTTTTCGGATTCCATACAGTGTACGTTGAAAAACAATAAGGAGCGTTTGCTTTTAATTTTATGGTATGATTTAAACCTGGAAAATGAATTCATTTGCATTTTCCACAAGGCATACAACTTGGACCCATTTATGACGTCACGCAACCAAACCAATGTCGCCCGGTACAAAAATGTCTACCAGATTTTATGTGCATTTTCGATTTGAGTGTTCTTACGCTTTCGATTTTTGCTTCGCCCTCTATTGTTCGCCCCCCAAAAAAAAATTATAATGAAATTCACCATCTTTACCTATTTTCTTTCTTGGAAAAATCTCTTTAAAATTTTGATGGGCCTTTTAGTGTAATATTATCCGCTCTCTTCCCTTTGTGTGGTCATAGCCTAGCCCTAGGCATGGCCATGGCCCAAGTCCTGCACCAAAACCCCCATGTCCCGCACGAAAACCCCTAAATCCCGCATGGCCCTCTCCAAAACCCCCATGTCTCGCACCAAGACCCGCAAGTCCCGCACCAAGACCCCTAAGTTCCGCTCCCCAAGACCCCCAAGTGCCCACATCAAGACTAATAGATTCCAAAGTGCCAAATAAGAAGGGTCGCCAAAAGTTTGACATGACGTCAAAAAATGCAAAATGGGAGTAACCTCCAAGTAACCTTTTTGAAGCGTCGGTCTGGCCTTTCAGTTTCTGACTAGGACCCTTGCACCACCCAACCTTGCCGACAACATCATGGTGGCTCCACGGAATAAAAAATTTCGTCGCTCAATATGCAACTGACAAATGCTCAGGCTATGTTAGAACCTAAGAGGCAGCGTGTTATGCTCTCTTGCCTGATTAAAAACTCTGATGCCATGCTCTCTGAAAATACCAAATCGGTGTTTCAATAAGTTTAATTGTAATTCACTCACATTCTTTATGATCACCAACCTAATTTTTGGACCACCCATATTTTTCTTATCTATGGAAAAAAAATGATTCTCCTACGAAGAAAGAGAGGTTTTAATTTGGAGGTGTGTGTCCTTTGAAAAAATGAGGAATAGTTATAGGGGTTTCTCCTATTTTTCGGGCAAAAAAATGTATTAATGATTTACCTAGTAAGAATATAATTTGAAAATCTGTGTGAATTTAATTAGTAACTATATTTGGTGATTTAAAAAATCTTTCATACGGGTAAATATAACTAGGTTATGAGGTGGAAGAACTTAATGCATGAAATGGAAAAGAAGAATAATTAGGAATTGACTACATATATTCAAATGTTCGTACTTAATTAAGAATGGCAAAATAGTGAAAAATAAAGTTATATTATTAATTAAAAGCACCTCCACCTCCACTCGGCCCCAATCGAAAAACTCAAGGATTTTGTTGCACCTTTTCTTGCATGCGCCTTTCAGTTTCTGACTAGGACCCCTGCATCACCCAACCTTGACGATAACATCATGGTGGCTCAACGGAATGGAAATTTCTTTCTCCTCAATATGTAGCTAACAAACGCGCAGGCTATGTTAGAACCTGAGAGGCAACGTGAGCTTGAGATTGATCACGCTTGGGCTCAAGCTCACGCTGCTTCTCACCTTCTAACGTTACACCGGTGGGAGTCTTCTCTCGAGGAGCAAAGCCATGATGAGCTTTGCAGTTGAAGGCTGCCATGGTGGCTCTCAAGGTTAACGTGGCAAATGAAGCTGAAAGACGCATGCAAGAAGAGCAGTAACAAAATCCTGCGGCTTTTCAGCCAGGGCCGAGTGGTGGTGGAGGTGCTTTTACATAATATTATTACTTTAATTTTCACTATTTTCCCATTTTAACTAAGTACGTACATTTGAATATGTGTAGTCAATTCCTAATTTCTTCTTTTCCATTTCATGCATTAAATTCTTCCACCTCATAACCTACTTATATTTACCCGTATGAGATTTTTAAAATCACCAAAGATTGTTACTTATTAAATTCACACAGATTTTTTAAATCTATTCTTACTAGGTAAATCATTACTAATATATTTTTTACCCTGAAAAACAGAAGAAACCCCTGTAAATATCCCTCGTTTTTTCAAAGGACACACACCTCCAAATTCGAACCTCTCTTTCTTCGTAGGAGAATCATTTTTTTTTCCATAGATAAGAAAAATATGGGTGGTCGAAAAATTAGGTTGGTGATAATAAAGAATGCGAGTGAATCACAATTAAACTTATTCAAACGCCGATTTGGTGTTTTCAGAGAGCATGACATCGGAGTTTTTAATAAGGCAAGAGAGCATATCATGCGTGTGCTAAAGGAGAAGCTTACCGTGGCAAAAAAATGTGGGGGAAATTGAAAAGAAGAGAGATGAAATTTCGAAAGAAATTGAGGCTAAAACTAAGAAGTATATTGAGGGGCATAGTTTGGAACAACTTGTGGAATTGGGAGACGCACAAAGGAATTTATGGAGAGAGTGGACAAGAGACTGGATCAACTCAAGAAGCTGGAGGCTGGGAATCCTTCTCCATTTTGATCACGGGGCGGCGAATCCTCACCTCGAGTTCTGTAATTGAATTCATGCTTAATGATATGTAATTTTTTTTTTTGAAAGAAAAAGAGAATTTTATTAATCCATGGAAAAAAATTAGAAGGATTAAAAGGGATCGAGGAAATATGGCATCACTACGAGCGGCAACATCCCAACTAGGTTGGCATCCAGCCGCACGACAATCACTTGCCACCAAGAACCCAAGAGGGAAATAACAAGCTGACAAGGAGTCAACATAGAAAAGAAATACAACTAATCCAGAAGATCCATATCAGAACATAAGTAACTCCCCATCTGATACATCCGACAAGCATAGCAGAATAAAGCAAAGGCAGAATCCAGAACTCCCAAAATCAAGAGCAATACGGTCGTGAAACGCAGCAGCAGAAATATGAGGAATAGCAGCAGAATATGATGTATAGCAGCAAAGCAATCAGCAATCAAACATCCCGAACATAGCAGCAGAGAATGAAGCACCCAGTTTGTGGCACAATAAAGCGACACCCCATAATTGATAAGTAGCAGCAGAGAGTGAAACACGGTCCATCACCAAAGATAACATTTAAATGGCAGCCAATATGCTTCCCAAGTTGTGAATAAAATCATCAATAGAGTACTTGTTGGGACCCCACTTAATTTTGACCCAAAAGGCAACTCTGAGTTTGATTAACTCCAAAACCTCCACCCAATTAAGAGGGGCATTTTAAAAAATATGATTGTTTCTCATGTTCCAAATGGACCATATGACTGCCAAAGGAATGCAATTGGTGGCCAACTTTTGGTGTGATTTGATTGGTGGTTCTCTCTCTACCTCTAAATGACTAGAAATTGAATTGTTGCTAATTTAAACTTAATGACTTGAATTAAATTGCTCCTCTCAAGATTACACGGTTGAGGCACGTAGTCAAACTTGCTCAACCGGAAGATTTAACATTTTAGCACATTTGGATTCTAGAAAATGGGTTTGTTCAAGAGTAAGGTTCATTGAGTCATTTTTACAAACACTTTGAATGTCATAGCTCTAAGCGTCATGTGTGGCAAGTAGTCAAGCCCTTGCCTACACAAGACCAAAAAGGTTAACAAGTCTTAGTTTTGATACATAAAACTTGAACCTTATAACTCTTAAACAAATAACTTTTGATGCTCATTTTGAGAGAAGAATAAAATAACCCAAGCCCTGGGGTGCTAACACCCCATGACCTAGCCTTGCTACACTACTCACACATAATCAAAGAAAAGATGAACATACTAAGTAGAAATGACAAGAAAACGTGAAACATGAGAGAAACGGAAATAAACTAGAGATTTGTATACATGAGAAGAGTGCTTACATGATTAATGAAGGCTGTAGCCTTGGTTTTTGAGGGTTGAAACCTAAAATCTAGAGAGAGGTGGATTCATGCTTAGGGAATTTTCCTTGGGAAAGTACCAAAATGTATGCATAATCCACACGTGGGTTTATGTGCTATTTTCTTTCTATATTGCTTCACTGTAATTTTCATTATTTTTTCTATTTGAAAGACAGATTCCTATTTTGGTCCTTGAGAAGTGAAAGTTGCATAAACATTTGACACCTATAAGATATCTTTGGACATTGCTAGGTACTTGCTTTTCATATATGTGTTGTTAGGGAAATTAACAACTTGTTCAACTTACCAACACTGGGACCTCACCAGTTGTTACTTCTTCATCTTGCCTTGTCCCTCGGGAAGAATTTGAGTTTTGGATAAACTCACTCTCTCGAGAGTTCATGCACTCCTCATACGATTCATTCCTTATCCTTTTTCTGAATGGTTTTATTACGGGCCGGTACAAAAAATAAATATTTATTACCACTAACTCCGTTAAGACCAATCACTCTTTTTGGGGGCTTAGGCACTTAGGGTGCATGCACTTTCCTATTATAGGATTTTTAGTACTCCCTCCGTCCCTTTTTAAGTGTTGACATTTCCATTTTGGGCTGTCCCTTAATAAGTGTGTGTTTTGAAAAGTTAATGGGTAAAAGTTTGTAGAATTATCATTTTGCCCTTTTGAAAAGTTAGTGGGTAAAAAGTTAATGGGTAAGGGTGAAGGATAATTTTGGAAAGTGGAGATAAAAATTGATGTGGAAAGTGAAAAAGTTGATGTGTAAGGTGTAATGATGATGTTTTTTTAATAAGTTGGATTTACGAAGCAACACATTTAAAAAGGGACGGAGGGAGTAGTTTAGACACTTTTATAGGGTACCCTAGGATGTTAGGCACTTTCATAGGGTACCCTAAAGTTTAGGGTACCCTAAATTTATAATGTACATTTTAGAATTTAGACCGTACATTTAGAATTTAGAATGCACATTCAGAATTTAGAATGTACATTTAGAATTTAGACTGTACATTTAGAATGTACATTTTAGAATTTAGACCGTACATTTAGAATTTAGACTGTACATTTAGAATTTAGAATGTACATTTTAGAATTTAGACCGTACATTTAGAATTTAGACTGTACATTTAGAATTTATAATGTACATTTTAGAATTTAGACCGTACATTTAGAATTTAGACTATACATTTAAGAATTTAAAATTTAGCACTTTCATAGGGTACCCTAAGGTTTTTTAGGCACTTTCTAGGATACTTTAGAGTTTAGGTTTAGACACTTTTATAGGGTATTCTGAGATTTAGGTGGGGTGGGTAGAGAGAGAGAGAGAGATGTAGAGTGAGAGAAATAGCCCACTAAAAATGTTGAGCATGCCTTCACAAAGGTTTGGAGCGCGCGGAGCTTTTTCTCCAAAGATTTGGAGTGGGGCGAGCAGGCCTCCACAAAAGTGGAGTGGCTCGTATGCCTCTTTCTGAATTCGGTTGGCTGAAGGTCCAATGAGATATTGATCCCCTCTATTTGAGATGCTCTGATTTTGTTCCTTGAATCAATCGCTTGTGGTTCCACTAATAGAAATTAAGGAAACCTCCAACAGATAGACGTTGTAGGATAGGTTCTTGGTTTAGCAAAATAAATTCAACTTGGAAAGACAAACAGTAGCTAACAATTAATTGAGAGTAAAGAAGTAAGTGATCGATGGGGTAAAAGATCAAGCCAAGCATACAGAGAAAAAAGGCAGCGGTGTACCGTCCATTTCGTAGATTGATATCCCTTTATACCAGCTCTAGGAGAAATGGGTTTGCGAGCACTCGCAAGAACAGTGTTCTTGATTCCAGAGCTCTCAAACTACTTTCTCTCACTAGAATTTTCGTGCCTTGGGACAAATCAATCCCTTGAAATTTGTGAAGGAATGTTCTCATATATATTTATAGGGATCTGCAGCCAATCATTGGCCAACAGATCACATTCCCCTTATAATATGAGGACACGTGCTCTCTCCGTATACTAGGACCACGTGGGTGACGTCATTTGAGGATAACCCTCGCAACAAGTCGGTGTACGCCATTCTATCGCGGTTATCCCTTATCTTCTTAATCTGCCAAACAACTTATATCTCCCCTATTTCCATTGTATGTAAGGTATGGTTGTGACCCTTTTGGGTCGTGCCCAAGGGCGGATCTACCCACGGGCTAAGGTGGGTTGTAGCCCAAGTGAGGTCTAGAAAAAAAGGGAGGGGGGGAATTATGTGAAATTTTAGTCCAATAAATTCCATTTCGTCTCAAATACCGGTGTTTAATATCAGGTGAGATGGAGGTACCAATGATTCTAGCAGGTATCCATTTGGCACGCCCTGACCTGACTAGGGAGAGAGAGAGAAGAGGAGGAGGAGAGGAAGAAACCCACGCAACTGAGACACCTGTTCTACCGTGAGAGAGAGAGTGCAACAAAGGCTCCGACGGTCAGCAGAAATCCACACAGCTGAGAGGGAAGGAAACCAGGCAGAGAAGGGTGATAAAATGATAAAAAAAATGGTCAATGTGAGGAGGGTAAAGTGGTACAAAGAGAGGGGGGTTAAAGACGAGTTTCTGAAACTTTCTTCCCTCCCGGGGAGGAAGAGTAGCACGTGGTTGGATTTGGGGGAGTGGGAGTCAAAATTAATAAATTTTAGTACAGTACTTAATAAATTTGGTATGCAAATATGTATATACAGGTAGTACCATTAAATTCGAAATGGTATTCGGTACTGGCCAGTACGAAATTCCGAACCTTGCCTTAGCCCAGGGCAGATTAGGTTCCTGGATCCGCCCTTGGTCGTGCCAGTACCCTAATTGAGCCCTATATAACCCTTCTGACCCTACCTTATGGTCAGATGTTGGTTGCGAGTTCGATTCTCGAATGCTAGTAACTTCCCGTCTCGTAAATTTCCTTTTAGAAGGTTGCAACGGGTGAATTCCTCTTTATCAAGGGTACCCTATACTTGGGTTTTATGCCTTAAATTTATTCTTCCGCGAGGCGATTCCCTTCACGCTGTGCTTTCTTTCGTTTTTTTTTTACCTTTATTCAGAATCCGATGGGTCAAATGTTGACTTGTCCTCCACGTGGCGAGCTCTGGTAGGCTAGTCAACGGTCGCCGAAACTCAAATAAGTTTACGCGTTAACCTTTTTTACATATGTTTTATACACGTTTTATACGAGATTCTCATAATAGCTGCACTTTTGAAATTACGAGTTTCACACTTTTGCTTGGTGTGGTGATTCTCTAAAAGCCGAGTTACTATTGTCCGCCAGAATTAAAAGCACTTATACCAACATCAATGGCCTGAGAATATCAAGATGTTTCGCCCCATTAGTCTTTGCAACGTGAGGTATAAAATCATCACTAAAATTATCGTTGTCAGACTAAGGCCCCTTCTTGATAAAATTATAAGTCCTTTCCAGAGCAGCTTCATTCCTGGGAGATCGACCAATGATAACATCATCATCACTCAAGAAATTTTGCACTCCCTTCGGTCCAAAAAAGGAAAAAAGGGAGGTAGTCTTCTTAAGATTGACCTAGAAAAAGCTTATGACAAAATTTCTTGGAAATTCTTGCTTGATACTCTCTTATTTTTTAATTTGGATCCCTCTTTAACTGCCCTTATCATGAGTTGCATTACTAGTGTAAAAACTGCGATTCTTTGGAATGGGGAACCTTTGGAGGAATTCTCCCTTGGACGGGGTATCAGACAAGGAGATCCTCTATCCCCTTACTTGTTTGTCTTATGCATGGAACGGCTTTCTATTCTTATTGATTCTAAATGTGGGGAGGGTAATTGGAAGGGTATCAAAGTCTCGAGAGACTCTGTTGCACTTACACATCTTTTTTTTGCGGATGACCTTATCCTTTTTGGTCATGCCAATATAACTAATTGTAAAGCCATTATGGAAGTGCTTAATGATTTTTGCATCATGTCTGGGCAAACGGTGAACCTATCTAAGTCCAAGTTATTTGTCTCCCCGAATGTGTCCCGTCCTAAGACTCGTCGTTTGAGCAACCTTTGTGGTATTGCTCTAACTAGTGACCTGGGGAAATATCTTGGGGTTCCTCTCCTACATAAAAGAGCTAGCAAGGATCATTTTAAACATATCATTGAAAAAGTTCAATACAAGCTCTCTGGATGGAAATCGAACACTCTTATGTTAGCCGGAAGGGCCACCCTTATCCAAGCTACTACTTCCACCATCCCTAGTTACACCATGCAAACCATGAACTTCCCTGTGAATGTGTGTGATAAACTGGATCGTATTAATAGGGATTTTCTGTGGGGTGACACACCTGAGAAAAAGAAGTTACACCTTATTAATTGGAACACGGTGTGTAAAAGCAAAGATATGGGCGGTTTGGGATTGAGAAAAGCGAGAACTCAAAATCTTGCTCTTCTGACCAAACTTGGTTGGAAACTTATTAATGATGAGGATAGTTTATGGGTCAAAATCCTCAAGAGTAAATATTTGAAACACAATTCCCTCCAATCTTGGCCGAGCAATAGAGCTGCTTCTCATGTTTGGAGAAGTATAACTCACATTAGAGACATCCTCCAGGAAGGTACTAAATGGACCATAGGAGATGGTAGTTCTGTCGACCTCTGGAATGACTGGTGGTGTGGGAATGGTCCTTTAGCCAAGAGACATCCTGGCTTGCACACTAAAATCAACACTAAGGTGGCGGAAATCATTGACAATGGCTGCTGGAATCTTGATAGCATTGATCACCTAGTGGATGAGATCTCCCGCGAGGACATCTTTAATACGGTTTTGCCTTTGTACAATCAGGCGAGTGATCATCCCTCTTGGTCTGGTTCCTCCAACGGCAGCTGCACTGCCTCTGCTGCTTATGAGCTTATTAATGAGGATGTGAATGGTACTAAGGGTTGGAAGTGGTTCTGGAAAATGAAGGTGCCACAAAAATTGAAAACCTTTTTTTGGCTCATCCTCCATGATAAACTTCCTACCAACTTGCTTCGTGCTAAGAGAGGAATTAATACCTCATTTGCCCCTAGATGTAACCTTGCCCAGGAAAATATTGATCACTTGTTTAGGGGATGTCCTAAAGTATTTGATCTTTGGGACAAAATCCCATCGGGTCGGTTAATGAGAGGGGGTTTTATCAACTCTACGTCGGATTGGATCTCTGCCAATCTGAAAAAGAAAAAAATTTTACACATGGGAATGGATATTGCTTGGAACATTCTTTTTGGTATCACTCTTTGGCAAATTTGGAAAGATCGCAACAGGAAAAGTTTTGATAATTTAGAGTGGATACCGGAAATAAGTTTCAAGAATATTTGTTCCTATGCTTCGGAAATCGTGGAGGCTTTTAATTCCCCTCTTGTTACTGACCCTCCTCCTAATCGACTAATACTTTGGTTTCCACCTACCGCAGGTTCTCTAAAGCTCAACACCGATGGGTGTTGGTACGAAAGCACAAGGAAGGCAGGTTTTGGAGGCCTTTTCAAGGATGCTCAAGGTGAATGGGTGCTCGGATATCATGGGAGAATGGTGGCAAACTCGAGCCTGGAAACGGAGATATGGGCTATCTACATGGGCCTAACTATTATTCTAGAAAAAGGCCTCTCCAATGTCCAAGTTGAGTCTGATTCTCAAACGGCAGTCCTTCTTTTCAACGATGGAGCGAACACCAATCACCCTCAAAGTAACCTTATCAACGATGGACACTATCTCTTAGGCAGAACAGGGTGCACACTCACTCACACATACCGCAGTGCAAATGCGTGCGCTGATTTCCTCGCTGGATTTGGAGCTGAGCAGAACGAGGATTTGGTGGTGTATGATAGGCCACCATTGGAAATCCGTGAATTCATGAATAGGGATAGGCTAAACATCCGCCAGATCCTTGATTAATGATTTCTCATCTTGCTAATCTAGTTTCTTCTAGCTTTCCTTTATTGTTTTTTAGGACTGATTTGCTGATGTATCTTGACATTATTCTCTAAGTTTTAATCTATTTCCGACTTACCAAAAAAAAAATGGCAGAGATAGTTGGAGCCGGTGAGGACCTTGCCACTTTATATTATTTCTTTTATATCTCAAATCTATAGGATTTCCATCTCAAAATCGAATTAGTGTTCTAATTAATTACCAAACAAATCAACTTGAAGATGAGATCTAATCATTTATATATGATAGCACAAAATGTAAAATATCGATAGATGAATTTTTAACAAAAAAGAAAAAAAAAATACTCCACAGTTTGGCCTTACTGAGTATAGATCCTCACTCCACCCCCGAGCAACGTACGGAATTGGACATTAGTTTGGTAGAAAATGCCACAATAAAACATAAAATCAGTTTTAGTTTTTATCTTCATGATAATTGATAATGAAGTTATCTTTGCCGATCAAAATAAATGATACTGGAGAGTTGCAGTAACACATGAAAACCATATATTACTAGCCAGGGTTTTTCCAATTACAACAGCAAGCATCACAGCTCTCTCCCAATTACACATGAAAAGACTGTAGGAATGTGACTAGTCTACCATTACTAGCATAATAAGCCATGACAGGAAGATCAAGAAATATTGCAGAAAAAGACTGCAACCAAGCAACAAAACAACAACAAAAACAAAATGGAAATGACAAGAAAGAAAAGAAGAAGCCTAAAAAAAAATTTGGGAGAGGAGATGCTTTTATTTTCCACCCGATCCAATAAAAACTCAGGAGCTTGGACCCGCCCTGTGATCAAAATGGAGAAGGATTTGCAGCCTCCAGCTTCTCGAGTTGATCCAGTCTCTTGTCCACTCTATCCATAAGTTCTTCCAGTGCATCTCCCCATTCCACAAGTTGTTCCAAACTATGACCCTCAATATACTTCTTAGTTTCAACCTCAATTTCTTTCAGAATTTCATCTCCTCTCGTCCTTTCAATTTCCCCCACATTTTTCGCCATGGTAAGCTTCTTCTCTACCACATGCATGTTATGCTCTCTTGCCTGATTAAAAACTCCGATGTCATGCTCTCTGAAAACGCCAAATCGGCGTTTCAATAAGTTCAATTGTGATTCACTCACATTCTTTATGATCACCAACCTAATTTTTCGACCACCCATATTTTTCTTATCCATGGAAAAAAAATGATTCTCCTACCAAGAAAGAGAGGTTCTACTTCAGAGGTGTGTGTCCTTTGAAAAAACAAGGGATATTTATAGGGGTTTCTCCAGTTTTTCAGGCCAAAATATGTATTAATAATTTACCTAGTAAGAATAGATTTTGTAAATCTGTGTGAATTTAATTAGTAACTATCTTTGGTGATTTTCAAAATCTCATGCAGGTGAATATATGACTAGGTTATGAGGTGGAAAATTTAATTTTAATGCATGAAATTTTCATTCCTTTGAGCCACCATGATGTTGTCGGCACGGTTGGGTGGCGCAAGGGTCCCAGTCAGAAACTTGTCAATGATTTTTTTTTTTTCACTTTTTTCTTGAAGAATTTTATTATTTATTGGAATAGGTAACAAAGAAGATTAAAGGAATATGAGGCACAATGAAAATGGACATATAATCTGGTAGACATTTTCCTACCGGGCAACATTGGTTGGGTTGCGTGACATCATAAATGGGTCCTAGTTGTATGCCTTGTGGAATTTTCCAGGTTTAAATCATACCACAAAATAAAAAGCAAATGCTCCTTATTGCTTTTCATGAATGTGCACTATATGCAATCCGAAATATGGATATGTTTTAAAGAACAATGGTGCTGGCAATATCTAGCAAACAAAGAACAAATTTAAAAACGGCATTACAGAATTAAGAGCACTATCTTACTAAATGTGAAAAATTCATCAACGTATAATATTTTAGTAAAACTAGTTGGCCTTATCTTTGTTGTGCTTACCGGTCAAAATTATATTGCCTGTGTACGTTTTTTTTTTTTAATAAGGATACATTCCAAAATAATAAAGAAAAATATTGCCCAAACCACAAACATATGGCCAACTAGTTTTAGTAAAATATTGTACATTGATGAATTTTCCAAATTTAGTAAGCTAGTGCTCTTAATACTGTAATACCATTTTTTTTTTGATCGGCAAAAGAAAATATATTGAATTGAAAGAGGCGCAATAAGGAGCTATAAGCGCTAGACTGGAATGGGACAGTGGCCAAGAGACCACATGTAAGGACCCGTATTTTTACATAATCTTTCCGGAATAATGTTGGGTAAATGTGAGGAATTAAATTTTGACTCTAGGGGTCGAAGAGAGAGCATTTAAATGCATTTGGGTCTTTTTAAAGTACATTTGGAAGTTTTGGGGTGAAAGTGTAATGGGGTGAGAGTATATAAGACATTATATTCTTGCATTTTTACAAAAAATCAGTCCCCTCTCTCCCTCTCTCTGCCCGACAGCCTCTCTCTCACTCCTCTCCTCCATTTTTCTTGCTTCAAAGCTCCAAGAATCCACAAAACCTCAAGTCCCCTTCATAAACCCCACCTAAAATCACCTCCTCTACACATTTTGAAGCTTGGGTTGCATTTATTTCGCACCGAAAGCACACATTCCGGGTTGGAGCTCATAGGAGGCTAGGGTTTTCATTTACCCACTCATTTCAAGCTCAAATCTTGAGGTAGGAAGACAAATTCTACTCCCTCTAGTTGTATCTATATGATGTATTGCATATATCTTGTGTTTGTTGCTCCAAGCCATCAAATTCATGCTTTGCTCTCATAGTTTGTTTGTTTGAGCTAAATTTTGTGATCTATGATTCTAGAGCTTGTTTGATGCAATTGATGATTGATTTGCACTCCCTTGAAGTCCATTAATCACTCTACATGTCAAATTTTTGGCCCTAAGCTTCACATTTATGTTTGGGTTGAAATTCCACACCTAAAATGGTGAAAATCTGTCATTTCCTGGGCAGTGGAGCTGCTGCCCCTGTTTTCCAGTGGCTGTCCCCTGTTTTGGGGTGGCTTTCGGCCACCCTTTGATGCCAGTTTGGTCCCCGATCGTCCATATCTTCGTGTTTTTGACCCATACCATCATTTTGAACACCGAATCCACTTTGAACTCATAAAATTAACCCTTGGACACGTGAATTAACAAATTTTATGTTTTATGTATCGGACACGCGTCGGTTGACACATTTTGGCGAAAATGGTGAACATTTGGAACAAATGGGGCTTTTGGGAAATTTTGAGAGACAAATGGTTTTGAATTGATGTTATTGGATAAAATGAACTCTAGGGATCACCCATTTGGTGTCCCTGGCCATGGGTGCACGGAGCCCGCGAAATCCGGCAGGGGTGCACGGAGCCCATGAAATCCGGCAGGGGTGCACGGAGCCCACGAAATCCGGCAGGGGTGCACGGAGCCCATGAAATCCGGCAGAGGGATACTTCCCTAATAAAATTGATGAATATTTTCTTATGCAATGTCAGTTTTGATGTAATTGGGTTAACTTGGCGTATTTGGCGAAAATTGGCTTTTGGTATGCGAAAATGAGGATTTTGGAAACTAGTTGGACTTTGGTTGGATACTTAAAATTGTTTTGGAACACTTAGACGTATTTTGGACACTTGGATACATCTTGGTTACTTCTTGATCAAGTAATAGCCTTCCTTTCATCCTAACCTTATACATTGGTCGTGTCCACCACTATACTCATCCAATGTGCATGTATCATGTTTATACACCTAGCGTTAGTAGAATAGTTTTCCTACTGGGCTAGTGAGCTCAACCTATCAATTTTCAGGTACTCGGCATGGAGCATGAGATGGGTTGCTTGTGAAGTGATGCATACATGGAGCTTGTACATGCACGAAGTTATTTTCCCATCTTTGTCTAATATTTTTGAAAGATGGTTTTGTAACTTCCATATGTTAATCCTTTTGACAATTTTGGCCAATGTAATAACTTTTAAACTTGGTATTTATGTATTCGGGCTATGGTCGCTAGTAGTTAGAACCCGTTTATTCGTATTGGTGAGAATGTATTTGTTGACTTTGACTATTCAAAGAGAAATTGTGAGACTTTTGACTTGTTCCACGTGGATATTTTGTATATTTAGTTTATTAAATTTGAGGGCGTGACACCACATAACCCAGACCAAAACAAAGCGAAAATAGCAATATACAGCCGAAAAGTGTTGAAAAGAGCTCAACACAACACCAAAGAAAAGACAGAAGCCCCAGATTAATACTGTAATACCATTATTAAATTTGTTCCTTGTTTGCTAGATATTGCCCACACCCCAGTTCTTTAAACCAAGTCTATTTTTCGGATCCTATACATTGTACTTTGAAAAACAATGGGTCGTCCTATTGGCTTTTTTTCTTATCAACAACAAAATTTTACAGCAATTCGAAAAAGGGTACATCGAGGAAAAGCCAAATGTAGAGCACAAAACATAGTATAAGCTGGGAGAGAAGAGAATTCAGCGAAATGCTGAAAAAGAAAAGAAGGATTACAAGTAATATTAAAAAAAGTACTAAAAGTTCAGTCCCAAATGATCATTTAGCAGTAGAGAGCATTTCACCATCACAACCACTGCTAAGAATGATTTGGGACTCTCACAATTAGGTCACCTGCATTTGAACAAAATTAGGCCCACCTATTAACGCCCACTGGGCTGATAGGCTGACAATAAGTCTTAACGACAGTCCAGTAAACTAATTTTAACATTTTTCTTTGGACAATTACCATCTTTCGAAGATATAAGGGGTTCTGACAAGCCGCCCCTCTTTCGTTGCATCTCTCCCGTCCAAACCCACCATAATTTCTGTTTGTAGCCCATAAATACGGGCCTCCAAAAGTACGAAGCCCAAGACAAACGCCTGAATATTCCACCATAGAGATCCACTAACGGATGCCCGTGCCTGAAGGCACGGCTCGAACAATTAGCGCACACTCGAATAATTAGCGTGCACCTTAAAAACAAAATGCTTGGGGGGGTTCAATTCATCTGTGAGGAACTATAGAAGAAATGACTTTATGCAGTGTAAATACAAACACAATATGCATACTTAGAGTGCAGATCACTCACCTTTCCAGGCTTTACAATGTTCGAGTCCTATAAGGAACATATAGCACACTGTCAAGAAACAAAACCGTTGATTGTTAATCACTATAATTGTGGCCCACACCGAACTTATGTTTCTTAAAGGCGAGCTGCAGTTGATTGGTAACCATTAATGAATGAAGCCCTTCCAAATGCTGAATCTGATCTTTTAATGGGAAAAACATATAATCTTCCAATCATAGCAATTATTAATCCAGAGAATTACATATTACAAATCCATCATTGGATGATCAACAACTAAAATTTCTGGCTGCAGTTTTCAGCTAAACAGCCTTCCTTTCAGACAGACACAATTATCCCCAATGTTCAAGCAGTGACCAACCAATGCAAAGACAATCACCAACAAAATCATCGGAAGTTCAGAAGTGATCTGACGCTCCAGTCACAACCCTCTAATAGTTTGTTTTTTCATGCATCAGTGCATTAAAGAATTTACCACTCATGTGCATAAATTGTTCAATGCATTGAAGCTGGCCATAAACATTAAAGTTCTCAAATATGATACACTAACGTCTAACCCACATTTCAAACCATGACCCACTTTTGCATTTATGACACTATTCTAAGGGTTTTATACAAATACACAAAAGATCAGTGTTACCATGCAATATTTTTCCTCCCTCCAATGTAGCCATGTGCATCAGATATACAAACACCAATGGTACTTGAAGGAAAAAAACCAATTGAAAACTTGGATCCTCTAAATTTCTCACAGAAAGAATCAGCAAAATGCTAAAGAAAAAGGTAAAAAGACAACACACTTAGTTCCAGAGGAAACACTAAGCAATGCAGAGCACCGAGATAATAAGCTTCAAGCTGGTCCATATGATTCACAAAAATAGGTAGAGCTGGTCCATATATATGATACAAACTTAAGATGATCATGGCGTATGAGTTGGTCCATATGATTCACAAAAATAGAATGAATGAATTAGGATCTAAGCACATTATATTAAAAACTCAGTAGAAGAACTGACGCCTACCATTTTCTAATCAGGAAACATGGATCCAAAAGTATTGACTATACTAATTAAACAGATAAGAGAGAGAAGGAAAAAAATAATAATAATAATTCATGAACACTACCATTTTCCAATCAGGGAGAACAAAGGAAAAGGTATCACAAATCAAAGTATACGTACCAACATGTAAAACTAATATTCCAGATTTCAGCGATTCAAATTATAACAACAAATTAAACTCTTTGACAAACCTTGCTCAATGAGAGAGAGAGAGAGAGAGAGAGAGAGAGAGAGAGAGAGTTTACCCAAAATGAGAACTCTTCAATAACTTTGCAAATTCAAGGCGTGCTCTGCAAATTGCAGATGAGGAAACGGGAATTGATTAGGACTTAATGACTAACGAAACAGAAAAATAATTCTGTGAATGACTATTCCTGATGTACTCAATATAAGCAAAAGCAAGATAATTCAAACTTTGAACTTAAGGAAGTAAAAAAAAAATTAGTCTAAATGCAGGAAAATGAAAAAAGACGGTGATGATATAGCAATTAATTTGCATAACCATCATCGGTTCCGGTGAACTCCAACTAGCCTACACTTATCTATGCCGGAAAATCCACTTTCCATGTTTGAGCTTGAAGAACATCAAAAAAGATAAGAACTCCAAAATTTTTAAGAAATGACAAACTTTAGCCTAAAAGTTCCACGAAAACATTTGGTTTAGACAATTCAATAAACCAAAGTCGAAATGTATTCATAAAGCACCAGTGTTGGGTGCCATCCACTCGAGCAAATAATTTTCCATAGCAAAGTTCACACAAAGTAAACTTTGATTGTTAATAAAAAGATCAAAGTTCTTAAACTTAAAACAAACTACAACTAAAGTAGCCCAGCAAACAGGAGCCTGATATTGATTTACAGAAGAAAAAGACGGCATTGAGAGAAAGCCCAGTATTGATTTACCTGATTATTAACTGAAGAGAAACCTTTGTTATTGCCACTAAAGGGCCACCCACTCGAGCAACTGATTTCCCACCGCTGAAATACAGAAGAAAAAGACGGCATTCAGTAAATCAGAGACCAAAGTCACGGAAAAAGAAGATCCATTGATGCATTCAAGTGCTGTATTGAAACTAAAGAATCCCAATGCAATTATGCATAATGCCGTACTACCAAAAAATGACTTGTTGTCCTTTATGCAAAAAATGACTTGAGTGAAGCATTTTATCGAACACATAGGATGCAACAACTCTAAATTGAAACAGGTGTGAAATTTTCCATTCCTAATCAGATAGAGAAACAGAGAAGAGAAAGGAAAGAAAGTGAAAGAAATCTACCTGCCAAGTAATTTCTCCCGTGAATTTTTATGTGGTAAACACACAGTTCTTTCTCTCTCTTTTTTCTTACTATACTGCTGAATTTCTCTCCAACTTCTTCTCCCTGTTTCCCTCTTTTTCTCCTCCTTTGAAACTGTATCGAACCGACCATATTTTCCCATCGCCACACGTTGGAAAGTGGGTTAGTTTTCTTCTTAACTGATCTGAACTTTATCCACATTGAGAAATAGGGTACGTAGTTTTCTTTGTAATTACTTAGCACTTGGCCTTGTATTGTGGAAAGTGTGAAAACCACGTGGGTGTGTGGGAGAGAGGGGAGAGAGTGTATTGTGCCCTTGCAATCTGAGCCTTGAATTAAGATCCAAGGGTTCGAAATATAGGAATTTCAAAAACTGAGCTCCCTTATTATATAGATTATCCATTACACTTGGATCATGAGTTACAAAAAATAGAAATGATAGGTACGACCCACCAGCCGTAGCAACGGTGCGAACGAGCCAAGCTGAGCCTTATCGAGCTCGAGTTTGGCTCGTTTATTAAATGAGTCAAAAACTTGAGTCGAGCCCTTAATGAGGCGAGCTACGTTTAGGAAATTGATATTCGCACTCTCAATTTTGATGCAGGGGCTCCAAGCTACAGTAGTTTTACAAAACTACCATTTTGTAAGTTCCATGATTTACTTCAGGCACTCCAAAAAAGCAAATAGTTTTTTTTTTATCAGAAAAAACAGATAATTGTTCAACTCTTTTTACTGCACGTCACTGAATTGCCTACTTCCATGTGTAATATTTCTTTGGTAGACTCTTTATGTTATTGTCTCCATATTCTGCACTATGACAACTTGGACAAGTGGTCTTCGGCCTATGATTGTAGAACCATTATTTTGTCCATGAAAAGTCTCTTCAGAGTTCTGTTACTTTTCCTCTCAGGAGTTTTCTAACTTTTTGTGATGTGCTTTGTTTATGTCACTATGAGTTTTAAACTGTAAATTTGCGGCCGTTATGAAGATTTTGAGGGGAAAATGGTAGATAATGAGTACGAAAATATAAAGATATTGTATCGCAGCCATTATGAAGATTTTGCAGCATCAACATTTTCAATTGTGTGATGTTTATTTTGGAGAATTCTAGCAATGTTTAGTTTTTTTTTTTGCGCAAAATGGCATGAAGCAATCTGATATAAATGCATGTTTAATGTTTGGAACCTAATTTTTATGTTGTGGATGTTTAATGTTTGGAACGTAAAGTTAATGTTAATGTTTAGAACCTACTCCCTCCGTCCCTTTTTAAATGTGTTACTTCGTAAATCCAACTTATTAAAAAAACATCATCATTACACCTTTCACATCAACTTTTTCCTCTACTTACACTTTTCACATCAACTTTTACCCATACTTTCCAAAATTATCCTCCACTTTTACTCATTAACTCTTTACCCACTAACTTTTCAAAGGGCAAAATGATAATTGTACAAACTTTTACCCATTAACTTTTCAAACCCCACACTTATTTAGGGACAACCCAAAATGGAAATGTCTACATTTAAAAAGGGACGGAGGGAGTAATGTTTATGTTTAGTTTTGGTTCAATTTTCCGTTTGGAGTGCCTTAGTAAATGAGGAGATAATTTGGGGGTGGAGTGCCTTAAGTAATTTTTATATCTTAGAAAGGGTAGTTTTGTAACTTCATTAGTGGAGTGTCTGCATCAAAAAGGGAGCCTCAAAATCAGCACCCTAGGTTTATATACTAAATGATTTTGTATAATGAGCTGAGCCCTATACAAACGACCTGAGTTTTGTTGAGCCGAGTCTAGCTTTAGAGTGTTAAACTCAGGTCGTTTAATAAACGAGCCTAAAACTCTAACTCGGTCTTGACTCAATTAATAAACAAGTCGAGCCTTAATTAGTCGAGTTGCTCTCGTTTGTAGTAGCCCTAGTTGCACCCCCACACATGCATGTGGTCCCCACCATGTGTAGCCTCATACTTTTATGTGTAGGTCCAACATAAATGTGAGAATGTTGTGGTGTAGTTAGTGGGCAAGAACAAAGCTAGAATTCAAACTTGTAGGTGGAATCCAAAAAATCAATAACTCCCTCTATTCTAATTAAAAAGAATGTTTGATCTGTAAGCCGAGATCTTGAAAAGAATACCTTTATTATTTGAACAATTTAATTTTTCAAAAATTAAAAGAATTTGTTAATTTCTAGTATCATGTGGGGAAAAAAATTGAAATGTTTTAAACCAAAATGCCTTTTTTTAAGTTCTCGTTGAATTGGACATTTTTTCGGACAAATAGAGTATTTCGTACCAAAAAACTACACGTATTCAAAGATTAATGATAGATAATACTCCAAAAAATACACAATTTTTATGTGTGAATGATATATCAACAATTATCAAACCTGTTAAAATTGGTGGAACGTTATGATGCAATTTTTTTTTTGGGTGTGAATGGTTAGGACCCAAAAAGCAGTGTACCTAGCTACCACTATTTCAATGAAATCTTTCTTCGCCTTTCAAAAATTGTGGGCCCACCCTGCTATCATTGTAACAATTTGAACTGTTCATCTTGTAGGACCCGTAAAATAATGTGTCTATGCAAAAATCAACTTGTTCGAACATTGATAAGTATGTCAAAAGTTGAATTTTCATTTAAAAAATAGACGGTCATGGACATTTTAACTTAAATCTATTGACAGAATCCAGACCGTTCATTTTTTGGCATTATTTATCCTTTGTGGGATTGGTTCATCAAAGATTACCTGAACCTGGATAAAATCCAGAAAATCAAATGGACATGCAGAGTTCCCCTGGAGATTTTTCTTCAGTCAAAGTGTGGATAAAGTAAATGTTATGGTTCCAGATTTATGCAGCAGATTAAAGTTCCGGTAACATGTAGATAACAAACCATATTATTAATAGGAAGCTCTTTTCAGCTATTGCAACAAACATCACCCTTCCCCAAATGTAGAAGCGAAGTACACACATTGCTAGAAAGCTTTTCAACTACTGCAACAAACATGACCCATCAGGTTCCGGAATTAGTTGAGGTGCGCGCAAACTGACCCGGACATCCGGTTATTTAAAAAGAAAAGGAAAAAAACAAACATGACCCTTAAGACCAACATAAAGGGAAAACTTAAAAACAAAGCTAGATTGCGGCTAAAGACCGCAACCAAGCAACACAACAATAACAAACATAAATAAAAAGCACAACCAAACAGGAGTGGAGATCAGGGTAGTTGCTTTTATTCCATCCGATTCACGAGACTTAGGAGCTTGGACCCTCCTCATGAAAAGATTCTGAAGGATTTGCAGCCTCCAGCTTCTTGAGTTCGTCCATTCTCTCATGCACTTTCTCCCTCAGGTTCAGCAGTGCATCTCTATACTCCAGAAGTTGTTCCAAACTAAGCTCGTTCATAGGAACTCCCAAGAAAGGATGTTTAGCCTTTTCGGCCATTATTTCTTCAGCTCGTTTGTTATTTTCAACATTCAATGCACTAACCGTCTTGCTTAGCTTAAGAATGTTACGCTCAATCGCCTGTTGATTGAAAACAAAAAATCGGCGATTTGAAAAGACTAGTCGTATTTTGGGTGCATTTTTTATTTTCACCCTCCAGAGCTTTTTACCACCCTTATTTTTCGAATCCATGGCTAAAATATAAGTACCAAAACAAGGGAGATAATATGGAGGTGTGTGTCCTTTAAAGAAGAGGATAGGTATTTATAGAGATTTTCTCCTTGCTTTGTGGTCCCAAATGAGTTTATTACGAATTAATGAATTACCTGTTATGTTGAGTAAGAACAGATTGTGTAAATCTATATGCATTGAAGTAGTAACCATCTTTGGAGATTTTCGAAATCCCTTCTAATGGAAATACAACTAGGAAATGTGGTGGAAGAATTCAATGCATTAATCCCCCTTGCTATTTCACTTCTTTTTTCCTTCAAAAAAGGTAGGAACACAATCATTCGGACACAACCATGAACACAACCACTCTCATACATGTAAGTACTCCAACACAATATTACGCGGGACCCACGTGTATGTGAGAGATGGAGTTCAGGGTTGTGTCTGGATCAGTTGTGTTCCTTAATGCCTATGTGTTTTTCCCTATAAAGCTTGTTGCCGTCACATCGCCTTCTCGATGAAAAATTAAATCAAAGACACAATCTAACTTACGATAACGAGGTAACGAACATTAAACACAACCCTCGAATGACAAGACAATAACAGTAATAACGGCAACAGCAATATAACAAAAGAAAGAGAATGTTATAGTCCAACGGTTAATAACCGTTAATAACATACAACAAAAACCAAGTTATTAGCTTACGTACATTTGTACTAATTTGTAACAATATGACGTAAAGACTTTTAAGACATGTGAAAATTGAGTGACAAAACAACAAAAATAGCACAGAAGAAAATATAAATCAATAGTCAATGACAAACGACAAAAACCAGGTTATTAGCTAGCTTACGTACAAATGTACGTACTAATTTGTAATAATATGAGGTAAAAACTTTAAAACATCTGTGAGAAATTGAATGACGAAACAACAACAATAGCGCAAAAGAAAATATAAATCCAGTGTATAAAAAACCGAAAAAAAAAAAAAAAAAAGAGCAAGTGCGACTATTATATCGTGCAGGTAATAATTATCATAAAGAAAAATATGATAATATTATATCCTGTAGTTGTTCCATAAAACTTGTTCCCGGAGGAAAGGGAAAAACACCACCGTGTGATTGCTGCTGCGGCTGGCACTGCCAAAAGAACTCGATCCTGGAGGAATTAACAGGAAAAGCACTGCTACCGCCACCACCTCCAAAAGAACTCGAACCCATGCAAAAAGCTGGTTAGACATTTCACACATCAGAGAAACTGTTCACTTGCATGGTGTGATTCATGTACATAATTAAATATTGCTAAAAAGTACTCCCTCCGTTCCATTTTAATAGTTCGTTCTGGTCTTCAATGCAATTTTTAAATTATTTTTATCTTTCATTGTACAATATTTTTAAAGATTTTAAAAACTTTATGTAATAGAACTAATTGAGATCTATCATATAAAATCCATATTTTTCATAAAATTCATTATAGATTAAATACTATTAACAATTTATAAATTTTGGAGACTGAATCGAACAATTAAAATGAAACGGAGAGAATACTCAGGAACCTGGCAATGATTTTGTCCCCGCTAGGGTGGCCGAATGAGTGATCTTTTGGCGACCCTTACTAGTCTTCCTTGGCATAGCTCTTCCGAGGGTAGGGTTAGGGCTTTGACCTCACCAGGGGAAGAGGGTGAAAAAGATGACAATATGGAGTTGTGTATTCTAATTTTACTTGTGTTGAAGATATTTATAGAGTTATCTTGTAATTAGGGTGGTATTTATGAGTTTCTAGTTATGGAAATTTTATTTTTTTTCCTTTTTGATCTGCATTTGGAATTGAACAATATTCTTATGTGCAAGTCAAATTGTCCTGGTTGGGTGTTTTTGAAATGAGTTGACTGATAATGTGGGAGTATTCGGGTGAAATTTTTAATATTTTGAGGGTAGTAGTGGTATAGATTCATATTGTTTTCTTGGGGAAAAAAGCAACAAAATTCCAATAAAAAGCCCTACAGAGTGTTAAAAATATCTTTTTATGAACCAAAAAAGTTAAAAAAGAGTAAATACAGAGAATTAATTTGAAAATCTGCATAAATTCCAAAAGATACTTTAATGGGATTTGGGGTACCCATAGTCACCCAAGTCATTACATCCCCGTAGTGACCTCAATTGTGGGTCCTCTATAATCTGTATTTGAGTAGATCATTTATGTAATAAATCAAATTAATTGGATATTGATAGCCATATGTTCAGAAACCATTAATATGGGTGGCCAATATCATTTGGAGAATACACTGTAAGACGAATTTGTCTCAATTGAATGTTTACCAATGTCTGATGATCATAATTTTTTGTACCCATAATGTTCTCAACATTCTTGAAAAGATGAACGGTTCCGATCCCAAATGAAGATTTCAGAGAGCCCACAATCTAGATCACTACTGGGATGTACTGACTTGGCTCATTATGGGAACCTGTCTAGTTTAATGAATAAGAGGAAAAATTACCCAAATAGGGCCGCATTGGAGGGACCCCTTTCATTTTCCTAGAGATGTAAGGAACAGAAGGAACAGAACCATCCAGACACAATTTGAACAAAACCCATCACATACACGTGAGTTTTCGTGAAATATGCATGGGACCCACGTGTATGTGAGCGGTTGTGTTCGAAGTTGTGTCTGAATGATTGTATTCTTAGCATTTTCGTAAATTTTCCAGCTTTAAACATACCCACGAAATTTAAAGAAAACGCTCTGTATTATTTTGTCTAAAGTATTTACGTAATGGAGAAAGTCACAGTAAATGTGTCTAGATTTGGTTTAAATAATTGCGGTACTGGCAATATCTGGAAAACAGAGTACAGATTAATTTGAAACGGTGTTCAAAATTAAAATCACGACAATACTAATTAAAAATGGAAAATTCATTAATGTATAATTTTCTTTGTTGTACTTGCCCAAACTAGATATTTTTTAATCGGATAAGGCTAGACTTATTTATCTTGTTGACCTTATCTTTGTTGGCAAGTGGTCCCACACTGCATCCCGCGATTGAGTCTCATTACCCCCTCTCCTATGTAATAGATTAAGAATGACGAATGACAAAAAAAAAAAAAAACCTATCTTTGTTGTACTTAACAGTGAAAACTTATGATATTCCCCGTTGTATTATTCTTTTTCGTATGTAATTAATGACCGCAAAAAAATTCCAAAGAATAGAAACCTCGACGTAAACCATGAACAACAATTGCACTTCTGAAATTAGGAGTTCAAATTTGGTTGATTTTTACCTTCCTTTTTTTTTATTATTATTATTGCTGGTTCTTTTTACCTACTATAAAACATCTTGAACATTACCATCAACGAAAATATAATTGAAATCGAAAATATAATTGGTATCGGAGATGCCAAAAATTTTGGGGCGGTTTGGCTTTGGTTTTCTCCAGTTTTGAGGCAGTTTGGCGTGTTGCTTTTTTTTTCTTGTTGGGTTTCACTTTTTTTTTTTTGGATGGTTTGTTTGGGTTTTGGTCTGGGTTAGTTTTGGGGGCTCTGGCTTTCTTGGTTCTTAGTCCTGTATTGGTTGACTTCTTGCTTTCCTTGTCTTTTGGGTCTTGGGTGGCGTTCGTCGTTGTGCCCTTGTTCCAATTAATTTTTGTAATCTCTTTCAAAAGATTAATAATTTTTTTGCCGATTGAAAAAAGAAAGGTACATTGAGAAAAGAAATTAAATCCCTAGCCAAATACAAGCCATCCGACTAAAATGTGTCATGAAGCAAAGTACAGGGCCATAAATAAAAATACATCCAACAAAGGATGAATGTGAGAGAGAAGAAAATTATAAATACATAAGAAACACCCTAGGCCAAAGCTCCCTTTGCCAGACATTTTGCATCACCCTCGGCAGCACCACAAGGCATGAAGCATCAGCATCAGCTATTACTTAAAAACTATTCGAGCGAATAGTACTCCTATTTTGTTTGAAATCTGGATCGTCCATCCAAGCAACAAACGGTCCGGATCGTGCACAGCATCTGCTGTGCACAAACTGCACCGCAGCAACCCCCGTCCCCAGAACTCCATCACATAAAAAGACAAATCACACAGAAAGCAGCAACAAGTAACTAAGAAATTAAGGAGTAGCAGCAAAGAAAGCATTCAAAATCAGCAAACAAATGCCTGCCAAAAGGATTGGCATCCTTTATCAAAATGTTCAGTAATAAGCATCCCAAAAACTTCATCATCAGCAAATTAGGTAGCAGTAGCAGCAGAAATCCAAACTCGGCAACAATATTCCTACCAAAAGTATTGGCATCCTTTATACTAATATTCAGCATCACCAGGAATATATAGTAGCATTGAAAGAGAAGATGTAGCAGCATCCACACCAAACAGCAATCCGACAGCAGGCAAATATTTGCAATCAATTTCAAAATCTTCAAACTAGGAAAGTAACAGCACGAAAAGTCTCTGAAATCCTCAACTAGAGGACTACCAAAAAGATTCGCAAACCTTGTCATTCACAATAAATCGTATCACCAAAAGAATTCGCAACATCTTACAAGGCTGATAACTTAAATTTATCTACTTTCGTAGGACACAGACTCACAACCCCAACCAAATGTAAGCACACCCCAACGCCCAATTAACTGACTCACAGACTCTACGACCTAAGGACAAGAACCCATAAAAGAAAGGATACCAGACAGACTCAATAGGACTCAGCAGACACAATAACTCCCCAACCTTGACAATTGACACACCTCGTACCAAAACAAAACTACAGCCAAAACTTGAACAAAGGTACTAACAAACCTGAAAGGACTCCCCAAAATCCAACTAGAAAACACCCCTCACCAAAGGACCACTCTCCCCCTCAAACCTCAACACTCTCGCTCCCAAAAGACACCACCACGAACACACCCCACACGCGCACAACGCTCTAGAAATCTGCAGCCATACATTTGCTCTAAAATTCTGGTGATACTAGTCTGATATAATTTAGCAAACAGGGGTGCTCCTCTGCAGAAGCCCAAACTCCTCTGCTGCAATCTCAATCATCTGTTTCAGCACTTGAACATCACTCTTGACCATGTCCACTCCTAACCTTTTGCCAGAACTAATTGTTCGGTGGACCTCAACAGATGTTACTTCTTGATCTTGCCTTGTCCCTCGTGAAGAATTAAAGTTTTGGATAAACTCACTTTCCAGAGCTCATGCACCCCTCATACAATTCATTCCTTATCCTTTTTCTGAGTTTGGATGGGTGAATGTCCACTGAGAGATTGATCCCCTCTATTTGAGATGCTCTGAGATTGTTCCTTGAATCAATCACTAGTGGTTCCACAGACAGAAATTAAGGAAACTTCCAACGGATAGACATTTTATAGAGGATTCTCATAATTGTTGCACTTTTGAAATTACGAGTTTCACACTTTTGCTTGGCAATTCATACTTTTTGGAATTTTGCCGATACTCTGGTTCTCTTGGATCATGAGCCGAGTGAAATAAATTTTATTTTTTTATCTTCATGAGAATGTTCTTTGCTGATCAAAATAAATAAATAAATGATGCTGGAGAGTTGCAGTAACACATGAAAACCATATATTACTAGCTAGGGTCTTTCCGATTACAACAGCAAGCATCCCAGCTCTCTCCCAATTACACAAGAAATTAAAGACCGTAGGAATGTGACTACAATTACTAGCATAACAACAAGCCATGACAAGAAGACGATCAAGAAATATTGCGGAAAAAGACTGCAACCAAGCAACAAAACAACAACAAAAACAAAATGGAAATGACAAGAAAGAAAAGAAGAAACATAAAAAAAAGAGGAGAGAAGAGATGCTTTTATTTTCCATCCGAGCCAATAAAAACTCAGGAGCTTGGACCCGCCCCGTGATCAAAATGGAGAAGGATTTCGAGCCTCCAGCTTCTTGAGTTGATCCAGTCTCTTGTCCACTCTCTCCATAAGTTCCTCCAGTGCATCTCCCCATTTCACAAGTTGTTCCAAACTATCCCCCTCAATATACTTCTTTGTTTCAGCCTCAATTTCTTTCAGAATTTCATGTCCTCTCTTCCTTTCAATTTCCCCCACATTTTTCGCCACGGTAAGCTTCTTCTTTAGCACACTCAAGTTATGCTCTCTTGCCTGATTAAAAACTCCGATGTCATGCTCTCTGAAAACACCAAAACGGCGTTTCAATAAGTTTAATTGCGATTCACTCGCATTCTTTATGATCATCAACCTAATTTTTCGACCACCCATATTTTGCTTATCTATGGAAAAAAAAAATCTCCTACGAAGAAAGAGAGGTTCTAATTTGGAGGTGTGTATCCTTTGAGAAAGTGAGGGATATTTATAAGGGTTTCTCCTGTTTTTTGGGCCAAAAAATCTATTAATGATTTACCTAGTAAGAATAGATTTTGAAAATCTGTGTGAATTTAATTAGTAACTATCTTTGGTGATTTTCAAAATCTCATACAGGTAAATATAACTAGATTAGTGGAAGAATTTAATGCATGAAATGGAAAAGAAGAATAATTAGGACTTGACTACATATATTCAAATGTACGAACTTAATTAAAAATGGGAAAATAGTGAAAAATAAAGTAATAATAGTAAGTAAAAGCACCACCACCACCACTCGGCCCGGGCTTAAAAGCTGAAGGATTTTGTTGCTGCTCTTCTTGCATGCGCCTTTCAGTTTCTGACTAGGACCCCTACACCACCCAACCTTGCCAACAACATCATGGTTAGAAGCTGAGAAGCAGCGTGAGCTTGAGCCCAAGCGTGGTCAAGCTCAAGCTCACGCTGCCTCTCAGGTTCTAACATAGCCTGCACGTTCGTCAGCTGCATATTGAGGAGACAAATTTTCATTCCGTTGAGCCACCATGATGTTGTCGGCAAGGTTGGGTGGTGCAGGGGTCCTAGTCAAACACTGAAAGGCGCATGCAAGAAGAGCAGCAACAAAAATCCTTCGGCTTTTCAGCCCGGGCCGAGTGGTGGTGGAGGTGCTTTTACTTAATATTACTACTTTATTTTTTACTATTTTCCCATTCTTAATTAAGTACGTACATTTGAATATATGTAGTCAATTCCTAATTATTCTTCTTTTCCATTTGATGCATTAAATTCTTCCACCTCATAACCTAGTTATATTTACCCGTATGAGATTTTGAAAATCACCAAAGATAGTTACTAATTAAATTCACACAAATTTTCAAATTCTATTCTTACTAGGTAAATTATTAATACATTTTTTGGCCCAAAAAACAGGAGAAATTAATCCCTATAAATATCCCTCGTTTTTTCAAAGGACACACACCTCGAAATTAGAACCTCTCTTTCTTCGGAGGAGAAGCATTTTTGTTTTCCATAGATAAGAAAAATTTGGGTGGTCAAAAAATTAGGTTGGTGAGCATAAAGAATGCGAGTGAATCACAATTAAACTTATTGAAACGCCGATTGGTGCTTTCAGAGAGCATGACATCAGAGTTTTTAATTAGGCAAGAGAGCATAACACACTGCCTCTCAAGTTCTAACATAGCTTGCACGTTTGTCAGCTTCATATTGAGGAGACGGAAATTTTCATTTCGTTGAGCCTCCATGATGTTGTCGGCAAGTTTAGGTGGTGCAGGGGTCCCATTTAGAAACTGAAAGGCCAGACCAACGCTTTGAAAAGGTTACTTGGAGGTTACTCCCATTTTGCATTTTTGGACGTCTTTTCAACCTTTTGGCGACCCTTACTCTTATTTGGCACTTTGGAATCTGTTGGTCTTGATGTGGGACTTGGAGGTCTTGGGGGGAGGAACTTGGGGGTCTTGGTACGGGACTTTCAGGTCTTGGTGCGGGACATGGGGGTTTTGGAGAGGGCCTTGTGGGACTTTGGGGTATTCGGGGTTTTGGTGCAGGAATTGGGCCATGGCCATGGCTAGGGCTACTCAAAGGGAAGGGAGCCGGATAATATTACACTAAAAAGCCCATCAAAATTTTAAAGAGATTTTTCCAAGAAAGAAAATAGGTAAAGATGGTGAATTTCATTACAAATTTTTTTGGGGTAGAACAATAAAGGGCGAAGCAAAATCACAGAGCTCGAGGTTGAACGCCACTCCACATTAGGCCGTTATGCACTACAAAAGCAAAAATTGAAAGCGGAAGAACACTCAAAATAAAAAATGCACATAAAATCAAGTAGACATTTTCGTACCAGGCGGCATTTGTTGGGTTGCGTGACGTCATAAATGGGTCCTAGTTGTAAGCCTTGTGGAAAATGGAAATGAATTAATTTTCGAGGTTTAAATCATACCACAAAATTAAAAGCAAACGCTCCTTATTGTTTTTCAACGTACACTGTATGGAATCGGAAAAATGGATTTGGTTTAAAGAACTGTGGTGTTGGCAATATCTAGCAAAAAAAGAACAAATTTTAAAACGGTATTACAGAATTAAGAGCACTATCTTACTAAATGTGGAAAATCCATTAATGCATAATATCAAGGATAGAGCCAGGATTTTACTTTTGTGGTGGCGAAAATATGTACATAAAAAATAAAAAGACAAACTGTATTATGATGATGAAAGCTTAAAAAAATCTAGTGGTGGCGAGTCTATATAATTCGGAGATAAAAATTTATTTTCTATGTAATAATTTCATTTTTTTGAAAACTTTGTGGTGGCGAACCACCACTTGTCCCCCTCTGACTCCATCCTTGCATAATATATATTTTAGTAAAATTAGTTGGCCTTATGGCCCTTATCTTTGTTGTGCTTGCCGGTCAAAACTTATGATATTGCCCGGTGTATTTTTTTTTTTTAATTTGGATACATTCCAAAATAATAAAGGAAAAAATACCAGGTTAAGGCAATATCGACTTGCAAGCACAACAAACACAAGGCCAACTAGTTTTAGTAAAATATTATACATTGATGAATTTTCCAAATATAGTAAGATAGTGCTCTTAATTCTGTAATACCGTTATTAAATTTGTTCATTGTTTGCCAGATATTGCCGACACCGCAGTTCTTTAAACCAAATCCATTTTTCAAACTATATATACATTGTACTTTGGAAAACAATGGATTCCCCTATTTTTTTTTTTTTTTTTTTTTTTTTTTTGGCAACAAAGTTTTATAGGAACTCAACAAAGGGTACATCGAAGAAAAGTCAAAAAATTACAAAGACGAAACAGAGTATAGTCTGCGAGAGAAGAGAATTCGAAATGCTGAAAAAGAAAAGGAAAAAAAAAAAGGATTACAAGTCCCAAATGATCTTTTACTAGCCCACTGGGTTGATAATAGGCTGACAATAAGCCTTACCGATAGTCTTGTAAGCGGATTTTAACATTTTTCTATCGAAGATATAATTCATTTTGTAACTGTCAACAACTAATTAGAAAAAACGTCTTCACCTTGTTTGGTTGGGTTTTGCAAACCCGGTTTTGAGAACCATTTTTAAAACTAGGTTTCAAAGTTGGTCTTCTACAAAGAGGCTCAAAAAATCTAGTGGAAGACCTTGGACCCACTTTATGATTTGGGTGGGGTCCGTGGGAAAACCAAACAAGACTTGGTTCTCAAAACCGGGTATTCAATCTTTACCTAACAGAGAAAGCCAAATCGAATGTGTCCTGATTTTTGATCAAAAAAAAAAAAATGTGTCCTGATTTGGTTTAAATAATAGTGGTGCATGTTGCCAATATCTAAATAGGGAACAGAGGACATTTTTAAAAACGGTACACAAAATTAAATGTGGAAAATTCATGATTGTATAATATTCTGTATTATTGTACTTGCTGAAACATTGGCCTTATCTTTATTTTGATTGCGAGTCAAAACTTTCGATATTGCTTGGTATACTTTCTGTGTTTTTGGAATGTAATTAATGATCACAAAGAAAATCTAAAATAAACCTGGAAATAATTAAATAAAAAATGTCTTGCAATTTTGAAATTGTAAGTTTGTCAATACCGAATTTGCTTAACTTACGTATGTAAAACATGTTTTGACAATTAACATTTTCAAAGGATATAATCAGAATTGTAATTCTCAATAACTAAGAAGAACATCTCGCGACCTCGACCAATATTTTGTACATAGTTTAACATGAACTCACAAAAAAGAGAGATAATACCATATAAAAAAAAAACAGAGAGAGAAATTTGAATAACAACTGGGGAATAGAGTACCAGTCTTTTGGGGCATTCTTCCCCTGCTCATGAGCACCTAATTAAACTTGCAAGTTGCTGCAACCACCCCTTCCATCGCCGCCACCCCCTCCCATTTTCTTTTCTACCCTTCGTCGCCTACATTGTTATCCTCGAAGAGAGAATGATTTTGTTCTCAATCACATGTAAATAAATAGGAATGACCTTAGCTTTTTAGAAATCGGATGAAAGGAAACTTCCAAAGAATAGACGTTTTTTTACGGGATTCGCATTTACGTTGTCATTATAGTTTACCTTTTGAAAATAGGGTAATTTTGACTTATACACCTTGTACTTTGTCCGATTTTGAAAGACACCCCCTCAACTTCATTACTAGATACTTACACCCCCTCAACTTTGGATCAAAATGAAGCCGTTAACTTTTCTGTTAAAACTAACACGTAAATGCAATAAAGTGATTTAGTGGTAAAGTTCCCTCCAAAAAACCATTATTTGTCCAATTGCCCTTAGACCACCTTATAATTGTTTCGAGAGGCTATTAGGTCACCCAAGTCTCAAAAAAAAAAAAAAAAAACCAACATACCCACCTCTCCATCAATGGCAATTGGAGGGTAAGTGCCAGTTTTTAGCTTTTTTGGTTGAGATAAATTTTATACTCCCTCCGTCCAAAACAATGTACCACCCGCCTGTGAAACGAGAACTTAAAAATAATATACTTCTACCTAGAAAAATTCAAAGTTATTACCACTAGTTACTCAATACCAATGAGTTATTAAAACTCAATACTAATGAGTAATTTTAATAATCAAGAAAACTTTTTAATTGCTTGCGCCCTTGGATTGTATTCCAAAACTATTACCCCAAGCGTAGGGTTCAAGTCGACGGTAGCATGATACCGGAAGTCCGGGTCGAGTCCTCAGAGACCGAATGCGCTACACGTGAGTGTTGTTTCGCGAGTGATGGTTTAGCCTTTAAGCGGCAAACTTGGCGTTTGGAGTTTGGGGGTGGAATTCACTTAACTTCGTGAATGACTCGGAAGATTAAAAAGCTAATTAAAAGCAAGGCTAAGTCGAGGGGATTTTAACAAACCACAACCAAAGTTAATCCGTTCCTCTCTCGATAACCGGCTCGGGGCATCGTTAGATGGTCCCGAACGGAAGATTTAAAGTTTAAAACCATTAACTAGAAAATGTGTTTCACAAAGTTTAGGATTCTTGTGTCATTTAGACAAACCTTTGGGTTGCCATAGCCCTAAGCATCACACGTGCCAAGTGGTCAAGCCCTTGGCGACGTGTGATCAAAGGGGTTAACAAACCCGAATTTTGATACATAAAATCAATCCTAATTCTTTGATAAACAAACGGTGTATGCCATTTTTGTTGAGAGGAACATATTAACTTGAGTCATGGAGTGTTAATCACCCCATGACCAAGCCTAAGTAAACTACTCACAAAACATACTAGGAAATTTGAAGGAAATAAAGAACATGACATACATTCTTAAAAACTAATTTTATATGATGTTCTAAACCTTGCCTACAACTTTAAACCTTAAGAAATTAACCAACAACACATAAATACTTGAGTTTTCAAAGGAACAAGCTAGGAGTGGTGAGATAAAATTTAACCGGTAAAAACACGAACAAACTAGATTTATATGGAGATCCGAAGATTACAAGAACTATTAATAAACGAGAAATTAACGAAAACTTAGTACTTACTTGAGTTCCTAAGGAAATTAGAGCTTCAATCCCCTCCAACAATGGAGGAGAGAGAAGAGAGCAAAAAATGAAAGACTAAATTAAAACTAAGGATAAAGTGTAGGAGATGGGAGAGAGAAAGAGGGAGGGAGAGATATATACAAATACTCTTTCTCTCTCACAAAAATATCATAAAAGCACTAAAGGTGTAAGTTTCCATAAGTGGAAAGTCCAACAAGTGGGCTACATTAGCTCCCCGGACTGTTGGGTATCGATACCAAGTTTGGGGGTATCGATACCTAGCTTTAAAAATGCTACCCGTAAGGCCTGGGTATCGATACCAAGTTTGGGGGTATCGATACCCACGGTTCTGCCTAGCATTGTCCTTCAGAGGTATTGATACCTATCAATACTAGTATCAATACCTCTATCAATACTTAGGCGTTTGAGCTTGCCTCTTCTTTCTTTGTCATCCATTGGCCTTGTGTGCTACCGGGCATCTTTCAAAACACTTTCAAACATTGTGCGAGCTTCGGGAAGGGGAGCACTTGGTCTCGTGAGTCTTCGTTCACTCCCGGATTCCACCGCGAGTCTTTGTGAGTCGTGGTCACGGCTTTAGACTTCCGGTTTGATCTTGTGATCTTTGGACTTCTTGATCCTTAGCCGAATCTTAACTCATTGGCTCTTGGATTCTTAGGATGTGTCCCAAAGCACTTCAAATGTGCCTTGTGCCGCAGTTTTACCTGAAACTTCCAAAAATACACTTCGCGCAACATCAATCGTTTAAGGCATTAAAATGCGTGTGTGTGTGAACAAAAAGAGCTAGATAAGCCCGGATAACATTGGGGGCTTATCATTAATCTTTCACAATAAGAATGCATTTTTTTTAAGTTGTTGTTTTGTGGACGAGACAATCGTTTGGCACTGAGAGAATATATTTTTGCGGGATACTCTATGAATGTGGAAGTGATTCAAGAATACAAGGATATATACCTAGCTACCAGACTTTTTATGGATGAGCTTGTTACCCAATTCATTATATTTTTTAGGTTTGTTTCAAATAGAATGTTGTTACTTTTTTGTTTTTCTAGGAGTGGTTAGTTTCAAAGAAATTTGGTTTAGAATTTTTTTGTTTGATAATTACCTATTTGTCGAAATACCTACTACTGCAATTTGCATGGTGCAACGTGTGGGACCTTCATGTGAGTGTGCAGATGTTGGTGTAGTTTTGTTTGTGTCTCTAGCGTAGTTGCTTCTCAAATAGCTCGGCACGATAGACTAATAAATGGAGAATAGGTATGTTAGGTTTTTTTTTTAGACGAGGGTGAATGAATTAATGGTCTCTGGAACCTGTATAAGATACTCTAAGGGCAATTGGGTCATAATAATTTTTGGAGGGAACTTTACCGCCAAATCAGTCTAGCAATGTTGCAGAAAAAGACTACAACCAAGCAACAACACGATGACGACAACAACAAAAAGAAAATGGAAACAACAAGAGAAAAAAAAAGAAGATTATAAAACTAGGGAGAGAAGAAGAGTCGCTTATATTTCGATCTCTGATCTAGAAAAAAAATCCGGAGCTTGGACCCGCCCCGTCATCAAAATGGAGAAGGATTCCCAGCCTCTAGCTTCTTGAGTTGATCCAGTCTCTTGTCCCCTCTCTTCCTTTCAATTTCCCTTGCATTTATCACCGCGGTAAGCTTCTTCTTTAGCTCGCGCATGTTGTGCTTTTTGGCCTTATTGAAAACTCAAATGTCATGGTCTTAATTGGAAAATGCCAAATCGACATTTCAATAAATTTAATTGTGATTCACTCGCATTCTTTATGATCACCAACCTAACTTTTAGACCAGCCATATTTTTCTTATCCATGAGAAAAAACACTAGTTCTCCTTCCAAGAAAAGAGAGGTTCTAATTAGGAGGTGTGTGTCCTTTGAAAAGTGAGAGCTATTATAGGGGTTTCTCCTGCTTTTCAGGCGAAAATATCTATTAATGATTTACTTAGAAAGAATAGATTTTATAAATCCGTTTGAATTTAATAAGTAACTATCTTTGGAGATTTTCAAAATCTTATACGGGTAAATATAACTAGTTTATGAGGTGAAAGAATTTAATGGGGTAATTTCCATTGTTATATTTCTTTTACATTTATTTCCGGGGACGGAGCTAGGATTTTGGCATAGGGGGGGCGGATATATACAATAAAAAAATTAAAATTAAGACAATGATATGAATTTTTATTAACTCAAAAAAAAAATGTATATAAAATAACACCAATACATATGAAACTGAACATGTTTCTTATAATATCAACTTAGATTGCAAAAGGTATTAACGTCTATCTAATCCTATCTAGTGTTCACTGAAATCAGGCATGTTAAACTGTTTTCGACACTCTTTCTTGTTATTAAAAACATCAATGATAGAGTCTGTGTCCAACCCTCAAGCAATATCTTTCTCAATATAAGTGATCAAGAAATTTGCTAAATAATCATCCTCTATCCTATTGTGAAGTCTTGTCTTCACACATTTCATAGCAGAAAATGCACATTCGGTTGTAGCCGTTGAAATATGTAAAGTTAATATGAGCTGAATCAACCTATCGAAAAAGATGATATATCGTGCACTTTCTTGTCTTCGCCAACAATCACTATGCAACTTTGAAATTGTTCACAGATTTTGGAACTCAGGATGCCTAGACACATCAAGCTTATAATTTTGCAATTTATATCTCAGGCATGGTACTTTTCTTACTCGGTGAAATCCATTGGATAATACTTCTTTGCAAGCTTGCAAGTATCTTCAATGTTGAATGATCTGAAGCCATCATGAGGATCTAAAGATGTGCTGAGAATGAGCAACTGCATTGTATCTTTCTTAAACCGAGTGTTCAATTCTTGCAATTGAGAATCGACTGTTTTGGAAGCCCCCAATTTCTTTCGCCTTCACTTTGATATCCACAGACCACGTTAAAGAGCTTTGGGCTTCCGAAATTTCAGTGAGCCTTAGTTTTTAAAATTGAACGGGGCCTTGAATTCGGCCCTGAAGTGAGTTGGGTTATAAATTTTGGGAGTTGTCTTGTTTAAAAGAATTGTAATTAAACCTCATGAAAACCAATTTTAGTACAAAGTTGTTTCATAGATTGATAAATATTAAAGCTGTTATAATTATTTTTTTAACGACGGAGGAGGGACGGGACTATATAGTTTGATGATAAATATATTTTTTTTAAATGTAATAGTACAAACTTTTTAAGACGTAGGGGGAACTGCCCCTACTAACCCCTGGCTCCATTCTTGTTTATTTCAATAATATGCTCTGGACACAACAATAATGCCGACCGCTACAGCCAACGTGACTGCTATGTCAGCACTAGGCCCCACCAGCTTAACAGCTGCAAAATGCAAAAGACCTCATTCTGTCCTTGAAGGGAAGGGGGGGGGGGAACAAAATGAAGGGAAAGAAGGCATAATTTATAACAACATACATAATCTCTGAGACCCAAAATAAAATCCTCTCTCTCTCACATACAAAAAATCAATTATAGTTTCTCAGAAAAAATGAAGGGAAAGAAGGCATAATTTATAACAACATACATAATCTCTGAGACCCAAAATAAAATCCTCTCTCTCTCACATAAAAAAAATCAATTATAGTTTCTCAGAAAACTTTAAAAAACAAATTGAGGCGAAAGATAATCTAGAATACTTAGCATGATTTAAATTAACATACATAATCTGTAAGACCCAAAATAAAAGATGTGTATTGCAATTTAAAGTACGACCTAAAAGACATAAAACACCACAAAAAACAAAAGCTGTGTTAAAAACAATAACGCTTATAAATTAGCACAACTAAGATAATCTCTACGACCCATGACCACTAACACGGTTAGATCCACGACCACGGCCACGGGACCCACGTGGTCGGCCACGTCCACGTCCACATCCGGATGAACTCTGCCCTATAGGTGGCATAGCACCGCCATCTCCACTACCACTACCACGGCTATCGCCACGTCCAAATAAACTTGGTCCAGGAGAAAATTGAAAAGCACTGCCACATCTAAAAGAACTTGGCCCCGGAGGAGCACTGCCATGTCCATAAGAACTCGACTCCAGATGAAATGAAACACCATTGCCACTGCCATCGCCATCACCATGTCCAGATGAACTAACTTCACCAAGAAATGGTGGCAAAGCACCACTAAAACCGCTGCTTCCTCCAACAGAACTAGACCATGTAGGAAATGGCAAAGCACCTGCAACACTAGTACTACTGCTTCCAACAGACCATGTGGAAAAAGGAAAATCAGTGCCACCTCCAAACTGCGAAAATGGAGGAACACTGCTACTGGCTTCGAAGAAACCCGCTCCTGTAGAGAATGGCAAAGCACCACTAATACCACCTCCAAAAGAACTCGAACCTGCTAGAAGAAAGAAAAAAGTTTTGGAATCAAATAAATCCAAAATATCTATTTAAGATAAGTATGTTACTTTTTATAACCTACGCCAATTTTAGGATGCTATCTAATTGTGTTGTGATGTTTTTTTTTTTTTGGCTGGTTGGTCCCTTTAATTTTGTACTCAAGCTTTGATTAATAATTTTTTTTTGTTTTGGTGTTTTAAAAAAAAAATCTTACACTATATATATACATGAATAGTGTATGTAATTAAAATTGCAAAATACTGAAGAATTAATAATCATGAAGTACAAGTACCTGCTCCTCCAACACCACCACCTCCAAAAGAATTTGACCCTGCGTTAAATGGAAATATAGTTGTAATTTAGGAATTAAAATTACGTATATTCAAATATTTAAGACAAGTGCGGTACTTTTAATATGCCTACACTATACGTGCATTGTGTGATTCATGTACATTACTAAAAATGGCAAAAGATTGAAGCAATAATAATATAATTAAGTAGTACAAGTAATTCCACACCTCCTCCTCCTCCTCCTCCTCCTCCTCCTCCACCACCACCTACTCCTCGTACCCCACCTCCAAAAGAACTCGCCCTAGTGTGAAAAGTCAAAGGATTTTGTTGTTGCTCCATGAGCCTTTCAACTTCCTTTGCCACGTTAACCTTGAGAGTCTCCATGGCAGACTTGAACTCTAAAAGCTCGTCATGGCTAAGCTCTTCCATAGGAGCCTCCCATCGGTGTTGGCTCTGGCCTACAACCCTAGTGTGGTCAATCACAAGACCATGTTGTCTCTCAACTTCTAACATCGCCTGCGCGTTGGTTAGCTGCATGTTAAGGAGACGGACATTCTCATTCCGCTGAGCCACCACAATGTTGTCAGTTGGCTTAGGCGGCGGAAGGGTCCGAGTCAAGAACCTGCCGGTAGTCATTATTTTTTTAACAACAAAAAGAAGGTTTTTATTAATAACTGAAATAGGTTGCAAAGATTAAAGGAATCATAGGCACAATGGAGGAACCTGTCAATGATGTTGTCCACAGTAGGGTGGCCGAAGGAGAACACCTTATTGCCAGGCGAAAAGATGATTAGTGCCAACTCAATACCACAAAGAGTCACTAACTCACTTGCCTTTTTGAAAAGGCCAGACCGACGCTTTGAAAAGGTTACCAGGAGGTTACTCTTATTTTCCATTTTGGCCATGGTGACCTTTTGGCGACCTTTACTCTTCTTTGGCACGGGGTTCTCTCGGTCTTCGTCTGGGACTTGGGGGTCTTCGAGGGGACCTTCAGGGTCTTGGTGTGGTACTTCGGTCATGGCTAGGGTTAGGGCTAGGGCTATGACTACACCACGAGAAGAGAGGGTGAAGAAAATGATACCAGGAAAATTGTATGTTCTATAAAAATACTTGTGTTGAGAGGGTATTTATAGAGTTCCAATTCATACCTTTTGGGTCCAGGATATTCCTTGCTTGTTTTTGTTACATAATCAGGTACATCGTACGTACTATTACTCTTTCAAAATTCACGTATTTAGGGACATTTTTGTCTTCTTTCCTCTTTAATCTACTGTATTCAATTGAATTAGTTATTGTCCTCGTTGTGTATTCTTTACTAATATGCCTTGTGAAAAATGAAAATTAATTAATTTTCCAGCTTTAATCATACCACGAAATTAAAAGCAAACACTCCTGATTGTTTTTCAAAGTACAGTGTATGGAAATCTGAATTTTGGAGGTGGAGATTCTTGTTTTAAATTGTTACCTAATGGAGAAATCCAAATAAATGTGTCCAGATTTGGTTTAAATAATAGTGTTGTCAAAATCTAGCAAACAAAGAACAAATTTAAAAACGGTACACAAAATTAAAAGCAACATAAAATTAAATATGGAAAATTCATCCATGTATAATAACTTGCTTTGTTGTACTCACTAAAACTACTTGGCATTGTGCTTCCCAGTCAAAATTTACGATATTTTCCTAGTGTATGTTTCGGGTTTTTGGTATGTAACTAATGACCACCAAAAGAATATGGAGTATAAAAGAAACCAAATTAGCTGGAAGTAAATCAGAAATGACGATTGAACTTTTGAAATTATATGTTCATCGGTACCAAATTAGCTGGGTTACGCACGAAAAACATATATTGACCGTGACAGTCTTTCAAAGATATAATGCAAATTGTAATTGTCGATAACTAAGAGCAAAACCTCGCAACATCGACCAGTATTTTGCACAACGTTTGACATGAAAAAAAAACAAAAAACACATTGTTTAACTGGTATCACCATACCACGGTTTATTTTTTGTACAAAAAAATATTCTCATAAATACATGTAGGAACAAAGATTTAAAAAATCGTAGCAATCAACAGCTAAAGAACTGATAAAAAAAAAAAAAAATCAACAGCTAAAGAAATTTAGCATCTTTGTTTCTTTGATCTTCCTTCAATATCAAACAAATTTTCGAAAGATTTTTTTTTTTTAGGGATGATGTGAATCTAGACCATTGATTTCTCTTTTTTGTACATTTTCGGAAATCTTTTCTTGGATCCTAACATTTGTAACTTTTCTAGTACCCATTAATGTCATACTTTTCCAAGAAATTGAGGCGAATCATAATAAAAAAAATTGACATAATTTAAAACGACATAGATAATCTCTAAGACCCAAAAAAAGAAGCTCGGTATGTTGTATTCCAATTTAAAGTTCAAAATAAAAGACATAAACACCACCAAATACAAAAGCTGTGTGCAGTTCCAAAAAAAGGGCTGTGTATAAATTAAGGAACTAAAGCTTAACAAATCAACAAAACTTAGAAAAAAACCTACGACCCACGACCACCGCCTGATGGGGCGCGACCGCGACCACGGCCACGGACATTGTCGCCAAGGCCAATCCAACGGAAATGGCCACCACGGACATGGACACCACGCCCACGTCTAGGTTGGGATGAAGTCTGCTCACCATCTCCACTGCCACTGCCTTCACCCCGTTCAAAAGAACTCGGTCCTGGATGAAATTGCAAAGCACCGCCACGTCCAAATGAACTGGGTCCCGGAGGAAATGGCACAGCACGTACCCCATGTCCGGAAGAACTAGCTTCGCCAGGAAATGGTGGTAAACCACTGCTACCTGGAAATGGTGGTAAACCACCAGGTCCACCACTAAAAGCACCCCCATGTCCGGAAGGACTTGCTTCGCCAGGAAATGGTACACCACTGCTGCCAGGAAACGGTGGTAAACCACGAGGTCCACCACTAAAGCCACTGGTGCCTGCAACAGAACTGGGCCATGTAGGAAATGGCAAAGCACCAGCAACACCAGTGCTGCTGCTTCCAGTAGACCATGTGGAAAATGGCAAAGTACCGCCAACTCCAGCAGAACTCGAACCGGTAGAAAACTGAGAAAATTGCCGAAAACTGCTGGTACTGGCTCCGGCAGAGAATGGCAAAGAAGAACTTGACCCGTCGAGAAATTGCGGCAAACCACTGACACCTTCTCCAAATGGATTTGGACTAGGGGGAAATGTTGGAAAAACATTACCAGCTACTCCGAAGGAACTGGACGCTGTGAGAAACGAAAAAAAGTTTTTAGAATTAAATACATAAAATGGTAGTAGTACGTAATTAAAATTTGCTAAAAAAAAGTGAATAATTAATTAGGAACTGACTACATAATTCAAATGTTTAACACAACTGTGGTTACTTTTACTATGCATGGTGTGATTCACGTACTTAATTAAAAATGGGAAAATATTGAAAAATAAACTGATAATATAAAGTAAAAGCACCACCATCACCACTCGGCCCGGCTAGCTGAAAAGCCGAAGGATTTTGCTGCTGCTGTTGCATCCGCCTTTCTGTTTCCGTTGCAATGTTAACCTGGAGAGCCTTCAAAGCAGCCTGCAACTGCAAAATGTCATCACGGGTTTGCTCCTCGAGAGGAGCCTCCCACTGGTACTGGGTCCGACGCAGAGCCGAAGCGTGTTGAAGCTGACGCTCCGTCTGGTTCTCAGCTTCTAACATACCATGCGCCTGTTCCAGCTGCATATTGAGGAGACGGAGATTTTCATTCCGTTGAGCCACCACGAGGTTGTCGGAAGGTTGGGGGGGCGGAGGGATCCCACTTAGGAACCTGTCAATGATTATTATTTTTTATTTTTGAATATTTTAATTAATCAATGGAATAGGCTAAAAAGAAGATTAAAGGAATTGAAGGCACAATGAAGAACCTGTCGATGATGTTGTCCACACTAGGGTGGCCAAAAGAGTACGGCTTTCCATTGGGCGAAAAGATGATCATCATTAACTCAACGGCACACAGAGTGACTAACTCACTGCACTTCTTAAAAAGCCCATTCCGACGCTTCGAAAAGGTTACTTGGAGGTTTGCCTCATTTTGCATTTTTTGGGAGGTATCCACTCTTTGGCGACCCTTACCCTTCCTTGCCACGGGAATCTGTTGCCCTTGAGGTGGGACTTGGGGTTGTTGGGGTGGAACTACTGGGACTTCGGGGTTTTGGAGAGGGCCTTCCGGGACGTGGGGATTTTGCAGAGGGCCTTGCGGGACTGGGGGGTTTTGGTGCGGGATATGGGGGTTTTCGAGAGGACCTTGCGGGGATTGCGGGTTTTGGTGTGGGAGTTCGGCCATGGCTAGGGCTAGGGCTAGGGCTATGACGACAGCTGAAGAGAGGGTAAAGAAAATGATAATGGGGAAAATAGTGTGTTGTAAAAATACTTGTGTTGAGTGGGTATTTATAGAGTTCCGATTCGTACCTTTTGGCTCCACAAAATTCGTTGCATGTTTTTGTCACATAATCAGGTACATCGGATCGGACGTACCATTATTATTTCAAAATCCACATACTTATGGACATTTTTGTATTCAATTGAATTAGTTATAATTGTCCTGGTTGGGTATTCTTTATAGGGTTCCGCCAAATTCCTTGCATATTTTTGTAATGAGGTGCCTGGCCGTACCATTATTCTTTCAAAATCCATCTATTTATGAGTGGCTAGTTATATATGGACATTCTGTTCCGTTTCCTCTTTAATGCCATGGAGTTGAACATTCTTATGAATTTTAGTTATTGTCCTAGTTGGATAATTCGTTAAATGAGGCGACTGATTATTGGTGTATATCCATCGAGTGGTGGACGCAGAATTAATACTAAACGAGAGTCCAAAAATATTACACTAAAAAGTCCATCAAAATTTTAAAGAGATTTTTTCAGGGAATAAATAGGTACAGATGGTGAATTTGATAGAGGCCAGGGCGAAGCAAAATTACAAAGTTCGAGGGTGAACGCCACTCCACGTTAGGCCGTTATGCACTACAAAAGCAAAAATCGAAAGTGGAAGACCACTCAATTCGGTTATGCACATAAAATTTGGTAGACATTTTTCGTACCGGGCCACATTGTTGGGGCTGTGTGACGTCATAAATGGGTCCTAGTTGTATGCCTTGTCGAAAATGGAAATAAATTGATTTTCCAGGTTAAATCATACCACAAAATTAAAAGCAAACGCTCCTTTTTGGTTTCCAAAGTGCAGTGTATGGAATCCGAAAAAAGATGGATTTGGTTAAAATTAAGAAATGTGGTGTTGGCAATATCTACCGAACAAAGAAGAAATTTAAAAACGGTACACAAAATTAAAAGCACCACAAAATTAAAATTGGAAAATTGATAAATGTATAATATAGAGCTTTGTTGTACTTGCTAAAACAATGGCCTTACTCTATTTTGCTTGAGAGTCAAAAGTAGCTATACGATATTGCCTGTATAATTTGTGTGTTTTTGGAATGTAATTAATGACCACAAAAAGAAAATCTAAAATAAACCTTGAAGAAATAAAATCACAAATTACGAATGCAAATTTTAAATTATAAGTTTGTCAATACCGAATTTGCTTAATTTACGTATGTAAAACATGTTTTGACAATTTCAAAGGATATAATTAGAATTGGAATCTCTACAAGAAGAGAAGAATTTGGGTATCAAAGTGTATTTAAGATCGGACTATCCAAAAGCGTTTTGGACGGTCGGATGCCCCGGGTACCGCCACCCGATACCCTACATGCACCCAATGTTTAACTTGAATTCACAAAAAAGAGAGGGAAATACTTTTGAATAACAATTGGGGCAAATAGAGTGCTACTCTGTTGGGCCATCATACCCCTGCCCATGCAATGCCGGCTCATTAATTTTGAAGACTTGAAACAGACTCATTAGATAAGGCCCACCATGTATTTTGCATAATAAAAATTGTCAACACATATCATCATAAAAAAACTGTTACAAAATATTTATCATTGCACAAATTTAAACATATAGTCATTCAAAAATAAACAACCATTACAATATATAGGAGACCTACATGTTTGGGGGTCCTTTCTCGTCTGCATATTTTTTGGGGGGCCCGAAGCGTTGGCTTCGTTGGCTTATGCCATGAGCCGGCCCTGCGCTCATGATCCAGCTTCTCTACTTACAAAAACTCAATTTTGAATATAAAATTGATAAGAATTTCCAAGGGTAAAAAATTGAATATAAATTAAAAAAAATCACATTGACCTCTACTTAAGGCACATGAAGATTTCAAAAACCCTTTGATTTTCGAAATCAAATCAGTATTCCATGTCGCAGTTGTATAAAAGTACATGAGAATTATGACTTTTCCATTTACCTACTTAAAAATAACGTTACCATCTTAACCAAATAGCCTAACAAGCCTCCATCTGGTCACCACCATCTTCCAACACCTGATTAAACTTGCAAATTGCCCTACGTACAATGTTGTCCTCGATGACAAAATGATTTTCTTCTCTATCACATGCAAATAAATAGGAACGATCCTAGCGCTTTTTAGAAATCCGAGGAAGAAAGGGAACTTCCAAAGAATAAACGCCTTTTACGGGATTCGCATTACGTTACTGTGATAGTTTACCTTTTAAACGAATATTGACAACGTATATTTCACTTGGTGATTTTCATTAAAGGCCAACCTACGATATTTTATTTTTCAAATATAACTACAGTCCAAACAAACAAGTGAAGAAAGGAAACTTCCAAAGAATAGACGCCTTTTACGGGATTCGCATCTATGATGCTGTAATAGTTTACCTTTTGAAAGTATATTGACAGCATATCTTTTGCAAAAATAATAGGTACACATCCTCTCAACCACTCCCCACCACACCCTCTCTCACATGTGTGGTGGGGCTCACCCGGTTGGTCCCAGTGGACCCCACCATACATGTGAGAGAGGGTGTGGTAGGGAGTGGTTGAGAGGGTGTGTACCTATCATTGTTCTATATTTTGCTTGGTGATTTTTATTAAAAGCCGACCTACCATATTTTATTTTTCAAAGATAACTACAGTTCAAACAAACAAGTGAAACTTAAAAGGAAACCTGAGAACATCGTTGGGTAATTGTTGCGCAATGAAATTGTGGGTGGCTGGAAAAAAAGAAGAAGTTAATCATAAAACTCGACTTTGAAAAGGCTTTTGACAAGTTAAATTTGAAACTACAATTTGGGAATGATGAAGATTATGGGCTTTCCCCATAAATGGATCAAGAAATGCCCATCTTCTACATGGATTTTTTTGCTTGTTAATGGATTATGGATCCCCATGCAATGAGTTCCAAATGCAATAAGTGCTATACAAGGGATCTCCTATCTCCTTTTCTATTTGTAATTGCAGTAGAAGGTTTAAATTTGATGTTCAAAGATACTATAGCTCAAGGCCCTTTCAGTGGATTAGAGATGGGCAATCAAGGGCAATGAAGAACCTACTGTCACTCACAATTTTCTAATGATATCTCATCTTCTGCAAAGCAAACCTGAAGAAGTTCAAGAAGTAAAAAAATTCTTATGTGGGCTTGAAGAAGATGTCAGGATTGAGAATAAACTACCACAAAACAATACTCTTGTGGTGTTGGTATTGATGCATTGAATCTCCAACAATAAGCCCAGATTATCATATGCCAAACTCAGAAATTAACTGTCAACTACGGAGTATTTTTTAGGCATGCCCTTGGAGTCCGGGGTCCCTGCAGTGCAGTGAATGCGCTGCACTATGCAGGGCGGAATTTCAGCCCGTCCAAATGTGTTTTCGACGGTCCGGATTTAAATAAAACTCTTCCATCTTCCATGGAAGAGTACATGGAAGAGTTTTATTTAAATCCGGACCGTCGAAAACACATTTGGATGGTCCAGATTGCACTGCAAATGCACTGCACCATCCCCGCTGCCCATGCCCTTGGGGGTTAGTCCAAGGTTAAAGTCCACATAAACCTGTAATTAATAGAATCATGTCCAACCTTGCATATCAGCATTGAAAGATCATCAAACATGGAGCTATATATACTTGGTCCTTATGGTTGTTTGGCAACTGTACAAACCATATCAACCACACGAAAAAATATTCAATGTTGGAGGCACTGTCACGTGGTGCCCCAATACCCTTTTTTCATGAAAAAATCTTTCTCATTTTTTAACAAAACAAGACAAATGAGGATGACAGTTTGTGCCCGAAAACCAACGATGGGCTTTTTTGTTCCCATGGCAAAGGAGGATGGAAGCTGTCCATAGAAACTGATTCCAGAGTGCAATATAAAAACATAAATAACATATAGTAATTAAGATGCTCGCTTTTGGCTGAATATATTTTTAATCACCAAAACGGA